>QTSX02002921.1:291564-341342 GCA_014839935.2 Entomophthora muscae | reverse complement strand
TTTAATACACTTATCAATAATCATATTTAACCCCCCAACTTGCTATTTCATCCTCACTACCTAATCAACACTTCAGCCTTGTGGCAGCCATCCAACTTCAACTCTCATTCTTGATCTCAAAATATTACCAAAATCAAGCCACACCAACTCTGGCTTAAACCCCATCATTCCAATAATCTTAACATTCCCTCATGATCTTCCTGCTTTCTCTCATAGACCACATTATTCTCACTTTTATCATATGAAAAACAAACCCACTAGGACTCTCTACCTCTTCAAAAGCCCTCCACCAGGCCACATACACATATGCCTAGAAATCTGCATATCCCACCCTCATATCATCAATAGAGCCATCCATTTAGGATACACCAAAATCAACAGATATCTCATGCCTAAGGCATATCCCAAGATCATTTATTATAAATGTACCCTGAAATCTACTCTCATACCTAATAAAGGTTAAGTTACCTTTTCCAACTGCATCAGTACCATAACATCTTCCATTACTTCCTCTTGGGAAAGTGATTCCCCAGAATGTCAAATAACTAAATCTCATCAATCCCAGTAAAATGAGGCACATGTCATGTATCCAATAGAAAACCCTTTAACTACACTGATCAGAAGGGGATGTAAATATAAGCACTCCCCATGCAACAAAAGGAGCTGCCCTGCCTGCCTCAACACCCTATGCTGGGATCAAGTTACAGATGAAACAGGGAACATACTCTTTAAACCCCTTCTGATATGATCTATATGCTATTGAAGCGGTACCCTGTCCATAAGCCCCACATCTCCAAGGATGTGCTGGTGAACTGCTTGGCCTTTAAGGCCATAACCCACCCAATAATTGCCAACTTAAAGCCTGTATTCTATTTTGATTAACTTATCAAGACATCAATGGTAGGTACAAGGAATCCCACCCCCTAGGAATCAGGACCGGAAATGAAGAGCTTAGCCTGGAGAAGAAAAAAGGCTTGATAATGGTTGTATATTCCTATTGTATGGTTATAATAATGAAGCCAAGCATGGAATATTATCCAATACAGCTTAAAAAACTGGAGCATATAATAGGTGCAGATATTTGGCTCTATGATGGAACATTCAATCACTTTCCTGTCTTTTCTACTAGTTATGCATTCCAAACAATCATTCTAAAGCCGAATTTCTCTCCTATATACTTTATATTACACAGTGCCTATGATAAAGTCTAGAAAAGGGGATCTGAAATCATCAAAAAGGCGCTTGATGGCCTCCCATCAAAGGAAAAAATCCCAGGTCCATCAACCAGGGCTAACACAGAAGATGCAGATAAAAACAAGGCTACTCTATCAACCAGAAAGGCTGTTCTTCCTGAGAGCCCTTGGCTCAAAAAGGTCTTTTATAGACTTTGAGGCATGCTAGCACAATGGCTTCACCAAAAAGGTTCATTGAGAGATAAAAAGCGTTCTTTCATTTTGGCAAGCCTTTACCAGAGTTTTTAGGGGAAATCTGCTCAGTGACTTTGATAGAAGAGACCAATCTGTAAACCCCAATGCTTTTATCCTTTAGGGGGTTCTCCTTGGCTTTTTTAAAGCCTAAAATGCTGGAAAAGCCTTTTAGAAGATATGTGAAGATCTCTATGTCAAGGATACCCCATCAGCTTCTGAAGAATTACTTGCATACTCTGAGCCCCTGCAGGTGGGGTGAAAGATGGTGAGTCACAGTGAAATAATGTTGGTCAAGGAAAGAACTGCTATGATCCAGTGTTCAAGGATGAGATGGAGACAAAACAATTGCTTGAAGTATTGAAAATGCAACCCAGATCCTCTTTTAGTATCAAGCCCAAGGTTGATACCTTTTTTGACCACCTTAAAGACCAACAGAGAAAGACTATCTCATTGATGTGGGTCATATATTGTTGGGATCCAATATATAAGAGAGCTTCCAAATCAAGTAAGTATCAGGAAAGTATTAAATATTTACTCAAGAAGAAGTAAAAGATAAGCAAGGCCAAACATTATCTTGAGAAAGGTTCAACCATCCCAACTGAAAAGAAGAAACAGTTTGAGCAGCTAACAGCAAAATCTTTTCACCTGCCTGAAATGTTATTTTAATTCCAGTATTTTTATTGGTACAGCAGTTTTCTGAGCCGTGGTGGTGAGGGAAATCAATTACAATTTAAACCAAATAACAAACCAATGGATTTATTTAGATCAACAATAGTTTTGGTTCACTTCTATTCTGGTTGCATCAGAATCAGTCCTGCTTAGCGCCACAGGGTTGAAAACTACTACATAATGGTAAATCCAGCAGTGATTTATATCCCATAGGCAAGGTGTTGTGAAGTGATTGTTTATAAACTAGCTGTCACTATATTCACGCACCAATTCATTAAGCTTGGTGAACCAAAGGGCAATGGTACTCTTGCCCTGGATGATACATAGTCCAAACAATCAACTAGGTTGTATTCCAAGTTCATATTAACTGATGATCATCTAATCATTAGTTTAATATTAGGCTAAGCAATAGAGGGAATTGGGCTGTAACCAGAGGATCCTGGCATTCTATTGACTCTCATTAATCCCCTCCTCCACTATATAACTCTCTTCTTGATTGATTAAATGAAGATCAAATTACATACACTTATATTTAGTATGCATTAGTCTGAAAGATTTATCTTAGCTTAATCTTTAGTAATACATAAAGTCATAGTCAAGTTAAGCGTTAGTAGATATCAACCAACCAATAGCTGAAGTCACGACACAAGGTTTCTTATTGGCCTGCACTCAGAATTCTGCATCCCTTGATTCCTTACTATTGTAATTCATGTTTTTAGCTTATATATTGCCTTTGATTTCAATCAAATGTAACTCTGCTTTTAACTTGCTAGATTTCATTTAAGTCTAATAAGATGGCTAATGTTTCACAGAAGTTTAATTTTTATGAGTGAAAATAATTCAAGGTGAGGATAATCAATATCATAGCAAAGCAGATTCAGTGTGTAGCTTTATCAAAGTTTCCTTTAGGTGAGAAGTTGTTTTACTGCATTTTTGGGTTTGTTAGGGCCAAGTTAGTCCTAAAAATGTCATGGGGCTGGATTTTTATCAACTAGAACGTCTAGAATATGGTTTGCAGTCAATTTGAAAAAAGTTAACTTCTAGTAGTTGAGTGGGAGGGGTCATTCTAATCCCTAATATAGCGTTGGCAGAGAGAAAATGTTATTTTAACTTTGAGTTCACCACAGTCAACCTCCCTATAGAATTTATTGCCAAGGCTACCTTCTTGGGAGAAATTCTTTATGTCAGACTATTTTTTCAGGAATTGATAGCATTCTCTGCCCCAATATTCAGAATAACAAGAACCCCCACCAGGTTCATCGGGACACCACTCATGGATAAACACTTAATAAACCTTAATGAATGCATGATAGCTTTCTCAATTCTCAGCATCCTGACAAAAAATGGGATCTAAAAATTGGAAACAGATACTTCCAACAATGATATTGGAGGAGAGTGTTGCAACCAAGTTTCTAGACTTGTCTGCCAACGTATCTTACAATACACAGGGGGCGCTTGGGGAGCCGCCCCTTGATGTATTTAACAACATGAATCAATCTGATAGCAGTGTTGAACAACAGGCACTTTCTCCTAATTAGGAGTGCAGCCAATTTGACCTGCTGATCCAGCACAAGTTATTTCTCAGCTCAATCTCTACATGGACACACCACCATGCCACCCTCTTGTGGCCCAGTGACTCTCCCATATCATATATTAGTTGTAGTATCCTACAATAAACAACATCTTATTTTTATTATTCCTATCCTTTCTATTAGACTGTTGTCTTCCCCAAATCAAATGCTGAATCCTTATTGGTTCAGTTGCAACAGTAGTAGCAGCATTAGGTTTATGGCCTACCTAAAGAGAAAATTCCCCCAAGAAAGGACATAGTACAGGCTGTATGGCTACTTCCCACCAAGAAATCTTCCTGCCAATTCCCGAGGGGGACATCCCAGACGGGTACATCATCTATCAAGACCAGCTGGTACTTAAAAGTGTGTACAACCAACTCTGCCTTGAGCAGCACAACACTAGTGTCACTCTGCCCCAGTCAGATCTGTTGCAACGCATGCTCAACCTTCAGTTGGAAACCTTTGCGGGTGGCGTGGAGGGGGCTGACATTTTCAGCTGGCTTCCCTCCACTGAGACCCGCCTCTGCGTATGTTAGATACCTGAGCCTATGTGGATTTCCACTGCATAGGCTGCCTTAATGGACCTGCTGCAGTTTGATTCACCACCTGGGCCAGTCAAGAGATAGAAATCACCTGGGTGTTGTTCAGGGATGCCGCAAAGTCCCGCCACAGTGAGACATTCTCGCCCATTGTGGTAGGGACTCCCCTCCTAGCTATCAAACAGACCGGGTCCGTCCCTGAATATCTTGCTGCCTGGCAGCAAGCTCTTGTTGCTGCTTCAGAAGCTGTGACCAACAGAAACACCATGCTCCTTACCTTGATAGTCAATGGGTTGAAACCCCATATCTGCATGTGGGTTCCTGTAGGTTGTTGCAATTCTATCAATGACTGTTACAAAGCCATTGTGGAGGCCAATATCCAGGATTCAATGGGCTTCTGCAGATCCAATGACGCTCTACCTCAACCCTGCACCACACCTGGCAGCGCTCACCATTGAGTAGGCTACTACCAGCCACGCCAACAAGAAAACAGGATTAATAGAGGCACCAGGTTCAGCCCCAGCACCTTGGCCTTCAGAACACCTGATGAATTGACAGGAGTAGAACAAAGGAGATTATAATCCACAGTTCCTACAAAACCCCCCTTGTTACTGACCCTTTCCCTGAGCCAGTGGCGCGCTAAGGCCTGAGACATAAAAAAAACAAATTGAGGGAGGGACAAGACATCTTGAGGCCAGATACGCTGTAGGAGACCCTGTCTATATCCTCAATCCCAATTCAGTCAAATTAGAACCCAACCACTTGGGACCCTTCAAGATAGCTGTGATCTATGACAACCACACCTACCAGCTTGAAGACGCCCAAGGGAACACTAGGAAGCTTCACCACAATTGCTTGCGCCCCTGCCGCGCCATCCCCACACAAAGGCTGTTTGTGCAGACCATCCCAGATCTCCCGCAAACTCTAATCCTGGTGTCTGACAACAAGCAGGGGGCAAGGGGGTGTTGTAACCAAGTTTCCAGACTCATCTGCCAACATATCTCACAATACACAGGGGGCGCTTGAGGAGCTGCCCCTTGACGTATCTAACAACATGAATCAATCTGATGGCAATGTCAAACAACAGGCACTTTCTCCTAATTAGGAGCGCGGCTAATTTGACCTGCTAATACAGAAAAAGTTATTCCTCAGCTCAATCTCTACATGGATCATGCCACCCCCTTGTGGCCAGGTGGCTCTCCCATACCATATATTAGTTGTAGTATCCTATAATAAACAACACCTTATTCTTATTATTTGTGTACTCTCTATTGGGCTGTTGTCTTCCCCAACTCAAATACTGAATCCTCATTGGTTCAGTTGCAACAAGAGCTCATAATACAGACAACAAACCAGAGCTTCCTGATTTCTGTCTATGTACACAAAACCCTCTTACAGGGAAAGAATATACCCCATAAACAGCAAAGATTTGGAAACCATCCTACAATTCCTCATAAGTTGACTCTGTTATATTGAAGGCATGAATTTTTTCAATTGTTGACCAATTAAAAATCACTTGTTTTCTTCACAGTACAATAGTATCTCTTAAGAAGAAAAGCAGGAAGGATGAGCCTTGCCTAAAGGTACTCCATGATTATTAAATACAGTTCAGACAAGGAGTCAATTACTGCAGATGATCTATCAAGGCTAAACTAAAGGCACCTACTCTGCATAAATGACAAGGGTCCTGACTGGGCCATGTTAATAGTGGGAAACCTCTAAGAGGGCTCCCCCTAAAAAAACCTTAGTCACTCAAGAGAAGGCTCCCAAGAAAAAGCATCTGCTCAAAAATGTCTACAGTACACTACACTTGCTATTGCAACCAAGGTTGACAACTTATATAACAACACATTGTGCAATACACAGGGGGCAATCATAGAATTGCCTCATGACAAATCTAAGAATATTCAAATCTCTTCCTAAAATTTCAAAAAAAGGTCAAGGCTACCTATTAAGAAGCAGATTTAATTACATCTAAACACTCTCAACAAGTTATTTGAAACATAAACCCTACTGGGATTGGCCACCAATGCCACCTCCTTGTGACCATATGGCTACTCTCCACACTATAATAACTTCCATTTCCTAAATAAAGCTATCATCTTATCTTAAATCTATGTTTTTTTCTCTTTGGACTGTTATCTTTCCCCGCAAACTCTGGGCTACAATTAGTTCATTGCAATATTTATAATCAAAAGCAGTGAAATTTACCTGGCATCATAGTAACCCTGAACATTAACACTATTCTACAGCAACAATGAGACCTAGAACATACCTATAACAAGAACTTTTATAAAGACCTCAAGGCTTACTACTGGCAGAAAAATATATGTGATGATATCAAAGAGGCTCTAGATCAGTGGGAGCCGGTTGAATGTATGCCTGCCAATAAAGTATTTACAAAATCTATGGTACCAGTCTCAAGGGAAAGATCATCCAAGGTCTTGGCATTATATATCATGGGACCTGCATAAGGTAATAAGAAGGCTAGTAAGCATGTAATAACTACCCTTGTCTACTCATTCAGATAAGTTTTGAAACAAGAAGAAGGACAAAGAAGCAGAAACATAAGATATTTATTGGCAAGGAGATCTTTGCCAAGTTTGGTAGACCATAACTTCTTATTTATCACTGATAAAAGAAATGAGCTTGCATAAACAGTATCAAGGTTTAGCTCAAAAATGATGGCATCCAAATCAAAACTAGAGTTTGCTATAATCCCTGAGAAGAGGGTGGAGTTATAAGATAAAATAGATCCCTAGTTAGAGCCCTAAGAAATCTTTTACAAAGGATACTTTAATTGAAACAGGAAGGATTTCAACTGCTCTTATGGTTTGCCATACTCAAGTAAAATAAACCATAGAAAACATCCCATATTAATTGGTCTATGGTCAACCCCAACTATTTTTAGCTTAGTTTGGTAACTTTCCTGGTACTTTTAATAATGATAACCAGATAGGGCAACTCATATGTATAAAGAGCCCACAGGGACCAATTACACAAGGAAAAATGATGGGGTTAAAGAGAAGGCATCCCCCTAAAAGCCTAGATATTCTGATTTAGGATGAAGTTTGGGTAGTCAACCATGATCAAAATAAACTACAAACTGGGCTGTCCGGACCAGGAATAGCTGAGGGATTCAAAACTAGTAATACCTGCTCTATTAAATGCATAGATTTCAAACTGTGCTCAATCTGATGCCCTGCAATTGACTCAGCCTATGAAAGTGAGCCAAACCCAGAGAGGTTCATACCTACTTTCAGGGATCCAAGCTTGGGTGGCCGCCCATCATTTTCAGGGATTATGTGGGCCAGGTTTTTTGTGGGCAGAGCCTAACACAAGAGAGGAGCTAACTTAAATAGGTAGGAGAAGGACTTACCCACCCAGGTGTCAGGGTAAAGTAGAGAGAGAGCTTGTTGTAATCAATCAAATGGGGAATGTACACCCAAATTAGGATGACATTACCAATGAGGAGGAGACAATGTGTGTTTACTTGTAAATGATAGCCCTTGAAGAGTGAATAAGGAAAGGTGCAGCAGAATATTATGCACAGGTACATTAGAAAGACCTTAATTTGGCTCAACGTCAAGGAATCAGCAGCATAGATAGGCTCACATTCAATTTCACAAGGTTCAGGAATCATTTCAGCAGGAGGTGGAAGATTACCAGGAAATTGCAGAGGTGAGAAAGCAGAATCTAGCAGTTTGATTATTACAAATCTGATTGGAAAATATTGAAATAAGGGAATAATTGAGGCAAGATATTTATTGAGAGTAAAATATCAAACTACTAAGGTAGTTTGGTGGGGAAAATTGTTACTTAAAGCCTTTGGGTACATCTTGATGAGGTGGCCTCCTTGAATACAATATTTAGACAGCTTACAGATACCACCAATAATGGTTCTGTAAGCTGTTACCTGACCTCCTTTGAGGTCAGGATTTGTTGAACAGCAGGTCAAAGAAGGGAAAATTGGGTGTGGGGCATCTACACCCCACTTGGACCTAATTTCCTGTGCCACCACCCACTTGCAATTGATTGTTAGATTTAAATCTACAATTGCCGCAAGCGGGCAGGGCTTTGGCCAAGCCACACCTGGGAAAACTATGGCCATGACACCAGGACCACAGGCTGGTGGTTGGGATTATAGTGTCAATCACCCCTGTGAGGGTGATATACACAATCCTGAACAGCTTGCTAGTGTGGTCAGTTAAGAGGTTGGGCAAGGAGGCAGGAATTGGCTTGAGGATCACAGGTGGTTCCATATCAAGTTTTTAGGCAGGTGATTGAACTTCCCTTTAAACAATTTTGGTTCTGATAGGATCCAGCAGCCTTGACGGTTGTATCTAACTGCTGATTTTATGAAGATCAAGGGATCTAGTTCAAGAATCTTTTCCAGGGTGTATTCCTTATACTTGGGGTTTAAAGGGTACTTGGTGAAGTAGATGGGACCAAAGAGGGCACCTGAAGGATGGGAATCTGCGGGCAGAAGGACAGAAGGGCTGGGTGATCTTGTACTGAATTGATAGATGGCAAAGATAAAACAAGGCAGTAGCTGTAGAAACCAAAATAATGTGATCTTTATTTAAAAATAACAATAAGTTTGGAGCGCAAGGTCCTTAGGTCTATATAGTATCCCACCTTTAAACTTAATATTTTTCATGGGGGGTTCAGCAGGGCATCAGAAATGTGGGGCCAGGTGGTCTGGGTGCTCAGGTTCAAAGGCGGTGAAATGGCACCTGGGCTGGGAGTTCTTTCATTGGTTAGAAATATTGAATTGATGACTTAATCCTCTTGTTCTTGGGTCGCAGTCATGAGGTTGGGCCCTGGGCCTGCACTTATATCAGGTGTAACATTCTGATTGGACACTAAGGCGGTCTTCAAGCCCATGAAGTAGACAGTAGGAATTTTGTCGACTCCATTAGATGCCTTGATTACTCCTCCATTTGGTGCAATGATTCCTTTGGTTTGGCTGGCTTCACCTTTTGGACAATTATTCTTGACTTCAGCTTGCAGGGGCTCAACTCCAGGAAAACACAGGCAGGCGGCACCTTGGTCCTCAGGGCTGGCGGCCTGCAGGGGCTTAGGGTCAGGGTTTGAATCCTGCCCTTGGGCCCAGGTTTCAAGGGGAAGAAAATTGTCAATCCTGACACCTACCAGTATCCAAGGCCAAACTGGATCAATATTGAGTTTGCTTATTAGATAAACTGAATAAATCTCCCAGGATCTGCCTTCCAATACCTCATCAGGATACTGTAACATCTTTTATTAAAACCTCTTGGAAAAATATTTTCACAATAAATAACTCAACTATCAGATAAAAGGTGGCCCTATGGCTCAATCCATATATTACACTAGGATACAACTTGTAGTTTGTAATAGTAAGATTCCTAAAAAATCATGACATACATAATTTAGATAGAGCTATGTAGCTATCAAAAAGAGATATAAAGATTTTATTATATTTCAATAAAGATATAATCCTCTTCCAAATTTTCCCTTTATCTCGGATTATTTACTTCTAAGAAGTATGTACTTGGCATGCTCGTGCAATTTTTGTAAATTTTATACTTGAATTTTTAAATGCCTGTGACCAGATAAGTTTTGAGCTGCTGTAAGCATAGTATTCATAGTAGTGAATTGAGGCAGTGCATATAATTTTTATAATTCAAAAAAGTGGATTCCTTTATAAATTATATTTGTTTCGGATTGCTACATGGAAAATATCTGCTTCCATGTACTGTTGGGTTGGTAGATGGGCGGCTGTCTGTGATAATTTTCTTGTAAAATTTAAATTTATTGCATCATCAACTTCAGCTTATTTTACTACTCCCAAATCATACTTTACAACCTCCTGATAGCTGGATCCTTTTTTCAGCCGGTAGCTACTAAATACATGTGTTAAGTAGTCAGGCGTGGAATCAATTCATTTTGACAATTGTAATACAATTTTTACCCTGTTTTCGACCTTTTTGTTGCCACAAGTGGATCTAAACTTCAGGCTTAAAGTCCCGACATGCTCCGATTGGATAACACCTCTGGCTTAAGCCGACCTCAGTATAAACCATTATATTGAGGATTCCTCGTGAACTTGGCGAAATTGATTTGTAATTGATGCATGCCCCAGGATGCATCATTACAATCATGCCATCCCTTTTCCACCGTTGATTTCATTTTGCCAGCTCTGCTGCATCATCAAAACACCCAAAACATGCAGGCCATAAATTTCTATTTGAAACATCCCATCAAATTATTCCCCATCCATACACGGCCATCATCCCCACACCATTTTCATAATTCATTGTAAGCCCCTGATTAATGCATCAATTATATTGGCAATGAATGAATCTTTTGTCTAACTAGGGGTGTGGAGGATCACCCGGACTCTTATCGAATTTTCCCAAACAGCAAATCTAGAATATTTAACCCCTTAGAACTAAACGTTATACAGCGTACGATAACCCAGAAACTGGCCAGAGGAGGTCCGCCGCAACCCTAGCTCTAAATTAATTATTACCCCACACCGCAAAAGGCAATCTATAATCCTAAGCGGATAATAGCTTCTAGATCCCCAAACCAGCTTTATCAACGTCCTTCAGAACATTTGGCTTTAACTTGTAACTCATTTCCTAACCCCAAGCTACACTGACCATCTGAACTGATGTAAATACCCAAGGCCCAACACAATAGTCCCCATACAAGTATGCTAAGCTGGGTACCCACCAGCTAAACTGTTTCATCAAAGCAATTTTATCAAGAGATGTCAAATTTAATTCATTGTGGTAATTGTTATAGCTCAAATATTCCACACAGCATTAGTAAAAATAAAGAAGCTTTGGCTGAGACAAAAACCGGGATTGATCAGTACCAAGTGGCCTTAACCTACAAAGTCTTACTGTAAATTCAGAACCTAAACATAAAAATGCGGGATTGTCAAATCCTTGGTCCAAATTTCAAATCACTTTTGCAGGATGGACTTATTTTAATTAAATTTAATTCTTTGTGTTTTTATTTGGATTTTTAAAAATGCAGGAACTCATAGAAACTTTGCAAAGCTCAAGTCGAACTGCATATTTCCAATGGATGAAATGAATTAACTGGAATCAGATTTGAAGTTTTCAAATCCATTAACCATTTTCATTAAATTTACTATGTTTTTTGAAATTGCGGGATTGTTAAATCCAAGAACCAAATTTCAAATCACTTTTGAATGCCACTAGTAAACTCAAATAATAATTGCGGGAACTGGAATCCAAATTGAATGTATAGTAAGTAACTAGGAAAAATCAACCCAAATCAAGAAGCTCCACTCTGGATAAAATCAAATGAAAATCCAATCTCAACAACCATGTTTAGACATGAAATTAAGTGAAATGCAAAATTGTCTAAACTGGAAATGATGCAATATTCTGCACTCTAAATCAATAATATAGCAACCACAAAACCATATAATGATATATAAGCTACCCTCCTGATGACACAGAAATTTTTTAAAAGTTTTATGGCATCTGGCGTAGCCAGGGGCATAAAACTTATTTTCAAGGAAGAAAGGAGGGGGAAAGATAAACCATCAGTTTACTAACAATGTATTCATGTATTGCTACTAAGGATACTTGATTACAGTTGATTTTAAAAAATGCTAATAATAAAGTAGAATTATATATTACAATCTATCTTATCATGTTGTCTTTTCCTTGATGTATTAATAGTTCATTTGTTGTTGATAATGTGATTGTGTTTAATTGGATAGTTTCACCTTCAGTTGCCAAGGCAACTTGATTTCCTATTGCCTTGGTGACTGGAGGTGAAACTATCCAATTAAATGCAATCACATTATCAACAGCAAATGAACTATTGATACATCAAGGAAAAGACAACATGATAAGATAGATTGTAATATATAATTCTACTTTATTATTGGCATTTTTTAAAATCAACTGTAATCAAGCATCTAAATTTTAGCTGTCCTAAAATGGAATAGGGTGCTTTTTGAGAATGCCTATGATCCCTAAAAGAATTAGCACAAATCCACTCTAGATCCTTTGACATCCTTTTTGAGATGCCCATAAATTACATTTATTTTAAATTCACCTCATTTTTGATTTGAAATCTGTTCTTGGATTTGACAATCCCGCAAAATTCAGATTTGTTAAGTTTTACATGATGTCTATGATTCATTTGAAATTCAGGAAATCTCAAATCATACATTAGAATCCCACATTTCTGATTCATGTATCCCACATTTGTTTGCTGAGTTTTTTCTTTTGTTGGTTGAGTTATCTGCTCAAGAGATTCAAAATTTCTCAATTTAAATAAATCAGAAAAGTCAAATTAAACGTTTGATTTTGTTAAATATTTTATTTTTCACTCAGCTGAGTTGCCCGCAAAAGTGATTCAAAAATTTGGACCAAGGATTTGACAATCCCACATTTTTACATTTAGGTTCTGAATTTACAGTACCAAAGTGTTTAGTTTACTTAGTAGCATTCATATTTCTTATCAAAGTTTTATGCTTCTCACAGCTTCTGAGATCAGTAAACCAAAGTAAGTCAATAGCAACCCAAGTTTCACAAGAAAATCTTTACATTTAGCACATCATTTCACAATGATTAATGCTAATATTGGTGTCAATAGACAAATCATATCAAATAGACAATATTTAAATAAAGCACACAACACACCAAAGCCATGAATAAGAACTGCAAATTTTTAAGTAATTTCAATTATATAGCCACTTGAATAAAGTAAACATGTACAAATTAGAAACATGTGTATCTAGTGTAAAGCCATTTTTGATACAATTTATACTTATTTTTAGAACAACAGTAAAGAAGGAGGCACAAGAAACCAATGTCTCTCACACTTGAAAGGTCTAGAGGGTGATTTAAAAAGATTATTTAATACTATAACAATGTGGCTATGCTCATTATCCTCCAGTCAGCTGGCAACACATAGTGCAATCCAAAAATAAAGTAGCCCAGCCCTAATATAAAAAACATGATATTTATTAAGCTGATTTGACACATGGCTGACTAAAAAAGGCCACAAAGATGTTTTGAATTTTTTTCTAAGAATCAGCCAATTGTTTATAAAAGTCTATAAAAATCTGGTAAATATACTTAGTTTAGCTCAAATGACTTTCAGACATTGTCAAAAAAGCCTGAGTGGGCCATACACCAGTGTATAAACTAAAACTTCACCTTTAACTATCATATATACAGGCCATGATAAGATCTACTTTTAATATCAAGGTGTCAGTTATATATTTTTACCAAGCTTCCAGATAGCTTCTCTTTTTATAAAAAATTGGTGTTTCTCAGCATAATAAAAACAGCCCCAACAAAATTTAACCCTTTAGAAAATATGCTGAGGTTTATAAAGCCCTCAATACTAAAGAAAATTTTAGGTGTTTTTATATTGATAAATTAGCATTGAATTATTTCCCCTAGAGTCCTGATGGCTATTCAAAAAAGGATCAAAAATAGGGCTACACATTGAGCATCCATTTTCACAGACAGTGTCATCTTGTTTGGTATTGTTTGCCCACAGAAAAAGAAGAATCCAGGACTCCAGGCTTGTAAACAACCACTCTAGAAGTCAGATGACCTAAATAATTTTAATTACAATAATTGGACTGTAGCCAATCACATCAGACCTCCTTAAAACAGCCAAAATTGGTTAAAAATAGTCAAAAATTTAAAAATCAAGCAATTTGGTGTTTTTGGCTCAAAGAATTTATGGAATCACTTGGTTTTTTATCACTTCTGAAGGCCTGTTGAAAAAATCTCCCCTGAACACATCAGCAGCTATCCCAAGCATTATAACAACTGGGTCATTATTTTTCTTGTTATGCCCAAGCGCCAGATTGATTATTTTATAACTTAATCACATTATTCATATTCTAATCTTTCAGAAAGCTTAAAATACAACCAATCCCAAATCTTTAATTGATATTGGGCTTATATGATTTCTTTGAAAATAATTCATCAGCTTTAGAATTGAAAATTAAAACTTATAATATTACTGAAAATATCTTAAGTGCTACTACAAACTACAAACCAAAAATATTTATGATGAGTTGCATGGGAGAGTAATATCAGCCCCAAATCTATAAATGCTATTAACCTATCTTTGGCTCATCATAAATATTCTTAGTTTGTTTCAGAAAAAAAGGTGATTGTTTTTGAAAGACTGATAACTCTATTTAAAATACACCTTCTATTAAGCTGCCCAACTTCATGCATTTGTCCTAATACACCACTAGCATCTTCTGATATTTTTGTTTCTCTGGTATTATCACGTGATTTCAAATGATAGGTTATTTCAGAATATTATGATAAACTTTCAAATGTTAGAGGTAAAGTATATAACTTCCCATCTTTCATCAAATATGAAATATTAATGCACAGATTTTTAACTTCAAGCTCTCTTTTTATAGGCCTAACTTTTCTTTCATAAATATAAAAGAATGACTTTTGAGAAATATTTGAGCCTGATAGCACTGATTCATATCATTCTTTTCTTTTTTTCTTCTTGCTCAAAAATATTTTTAAGATCATTTATATTACTAATATAAAGCAGATTTTCTTTCTCTTAATTT
This sequence comes from Entomophthora muscae, assembly GCA_014839935.2. NCBI lineage: Eukaryota > Fungi > Entomophthoromycota > Entomophthoromycetes > Entomophthorales > Entomophthoraceae > Entomophthora > Entomophthora muscae. The sequence goes on along the minus strand of QTSX02002921.1, from coordinate 326,539 downwards.
TTTTGATATCAAACCAAAGTGACCATCAACAATGCTTTTCCCATGACATTCTATAAATCTATTGTATTTAATAGATCCTTTAATGTATTTTGGTGCCTCTTTAAATGGATAATATAGGAATTCATAGGATCTAAAATGGTTTCCATTATCAGTTCATACCTTTATATTTTTTTTAAAACTTATCTAATTTAAGAAGTCTTATTAGACATTCACCTGAAAATAAAGAATCATATTACAATATTTGAGATAAAAATCATGATATTCATATTTAATTTTATTGTTTCCTTTAAAAACTAATGTAAAGCCTAATAATGAGATAGGTTTTTTGAATAAACAATTATTGGTCTCAATTGGACCACCACCAACTTTTAAATTCTCTTTATAATCTATGACTATAACACAATATTCATCATCTAATTCATTAATATCTTTTTTATATTCTCTAAATTAGTGGCCATAAAAGTCTTTGTGCTGATCAATAGATTTTAAGTCATCATTTATAGATTCTGGAAGTGGTAAATTTTTGCTTTCACATTCTTCTTTACTTTTTTCTAAAGATATTTTCAAATTGCAAATATTACACATGTCAGTCTGTTTTTACTCTTTATTATATTTTTTGTATTAGTTTATAGAAAGTTGAAATTGATATTGTAATCTTGTTTTTTATTTTCATACTTTCATATACAGTAGTCTTAAAAGCTATGGCAACAGCCAAAAATACCTCAGATTTAAACAAAATGATTTCAGATTTGAACAAAATCCAAGTTTTGTGAGATTCAGGATTCAAATAATTCAAATATTTTTGGTTAATAAATGAACTGTCAAACCAAAAACAAAATTTCACTAGCCCATTATACAAAACTATAGCAAATATCAAGCGGCGTTGTTAAAACCACAAACAAAATGAACTGGCAAAAAAAGTGAGATGAATGGATGCTGTTCTGGAGTATATTATAATCCAATCAGGATTCATACAAGGCACCAACAGAAGGCAACAAATGAAACAAAAGTTGAGCAATCTAGAAGCAAGATTCCACAAGCACAAAACAAAATGAAGTCACACAATATGTGTAGTATGAGGAGCTTAAAATAGAAAAATAACAGTTTAACAGCCAATCAACAGCTATCCAATTTAGGAACAGAGGCATTTTACTCATTTTCAAGCTTCCTGATTTGTGTATAATGGTTTCAAGAACTGTCCAAATCTGGACTCATGATTATATTAAAAATAAATCATGAAATTTTAAACTTCTACTTTTAGTGATTTTATCCTAGGTTTTTTTATAATGGTTTTTACTAGCAACATTTTTGATAGCACCAGCAACCAAGCCAGCAGCAGCCAAGCCAGCTTCAATGGAGGCAAGGCTCAGAACGTGAAGGCAACTGTTTACACCCAAGCCTTTAAGGCGGATAACAAGGAAGCTGACCTGTACTTGAACCCCAACCCCTATGGCTTTGACTTGTTTGAGAGTCACTTAGCATCTAGCTCTGCCCCTGCTCCCTTACCCACCCCTGCACAAGCTGCCAACCAACCAATCAGGATAACAACCTTGATCTGTAACAACTTCCTGCCATCAGCCAACCTGCCCCCTACAGCCAATCAGGCTTCAGCTCCCCCAGCCCAGTGCCCCAAACAACAAATCATCACCACCCAAATTCTTCAGGAAATTGTGGCACTGAACCTACAGGGTCTGTCCTGGGATCATATTGCTGACTAATTGAAATTTACCCAGGCCATCATAATGCGGGAATTCAACAACTTAATGAATAAGGGAAACCTGATTGGGACAGCCAAGAAGCCAAAGAAGGCCCCCAAGTCCCAAATCACAGAGGCCTACCCAATCATGCTTGGCCTCCTTCAGCAGGACCCCAAGCTTCCCTTGACCCAGGTCTGCAAACAAGTTGCACACCACAATATATGGCTCAAGCGCATGGTGCAGCTCTGGATGCACAGAAAGGTGGCTTCAATACAGATTCTTACCAATGTTTCCAGCAACCAATGAGATGGCACTGAGGATTCCCTGTATGATTATGCCATCAAATTCACCCTGGTTTAATGCCTGACTAGTCTAACAGATTACATCATGTTTGTCTCCATTTATAAGCTATACATAGCTTTTAAAATTTTGGTGAGAAAGGAAAAGCTGTCACCAAGAATAGAGGGAAGAAGGTCAAGAAGGGGACGTTAATTGATGCATTTCTGGCTGTTTCAGCCAAGTGTTTTGTCTTCTATTGGAGGAAACCAGAATTCACCAATGGCTACAAGTACAGCCACATCCTTGGTGGGTTACTTGCCTCCTGGGATGACTCAAATTCCAAGTACTGAGTTTTCTTGAACCACCAGATGGAGGGTAGCTCCACTGCCCTCAAGGCCATCCAGCAATGCAGGTACCAGGCCTCTGTGTACCCAGCTGGTTACGCTAACATTCATCTGGTTATGTTGTGTTCTTTAATATTAGAGATACACTCCAGGAGTGCCACCCTCAGGTTTTCAACGACCTCTATCTTGGGGTCCTTGACCACAATTCTCTCTATGGTCACCAAATGATGGCTGACTTGTTTACGCAAATGGTTTTCTATGTGAGCATGGGCAACCAATCATGTAAGAATAAGCACCTCCCACCCTGTGCCACAGCCACCTACCAGACAATCAAGGCAATGACAGATGAGGAATATGATAAGTGGTATATGGCGTTTCAGGATTCTCCTTTTTTATAGCTGCTACTCTTTATCTTGCTTATTGGTTATTCATGGCTTTAGGATTCCTCATGGTCATTCTATCTTCTGTTACTCACGTTCCTCTCTTTCTCCCTTTCATTTTCCACTCTTAAGTTCAAAATTAGGCTTTTCTAAAGCCTAGTTACAACCTAAATAATGGTTAATATTGTTTTTGAACTTCCCTTACCTTCCGCAACCGGTTCCAACCCTGTAACTACACACAGAAGTTAGAAGTTGGCTCTGAACTACTTACTTTTTGTTATACACTCAATTACGTCTCCTCAAGGCTTTGGATCAAGTTTTTCCACACTTTTTGCTTGCTCTCATCTTCCAGAGCATTGCTGTAACCGCCTTCTTCTCCTCCTGGTCTCCTTTTCACAGTTTAACTTAATTAAGTTAAGTTTACAGCATTCCTCTGTCTCCAAACCTATTTTTTCAGAATTTTTTTCCTAACCAAAAATGGTTAAACTTTTCACTTCAACTCTTGAATTTCACAACAAAGCACAATAAAAGGCTTGTTTTCTCCAGTCTCAACAATAAGTTGAGATTGTTTGACTTGCACCCCAAAAAGGTACTTGTTAGGTTTTGTGGCTTGTGTTTCTTTTCAATTTTAGTTTTAGTTTTAATCTTTGGTCCCATGATTCCTTTTGACTTTATTCTCCATCAGTTAGGTAGTTTTTATAGTAGTACACACAATTTAATTGTTTATAGCTTTAATCCTCTCACTAGTGCAGACCGTTTTCCAGACTTAGAGATTGACTTTTTAACCAAATCATCTGTCATTAAAACTGGTCTCTATTTTATCTTCTTAGGGTTAATAAATTGTCTTAGTCCTTATTTTACCTTGTATAAGCCTTTAGGAGCCTTAGTTTAGTTGCTATTGTAGACCTTGCCCACCTTTTTTATTTGACTAATATAAATATCACTAGGTTAAAAGCTTTAGTTTATAATCATTTTCCTCAGACCATGAGACCTTACATGGCAGCCATCACGCAAAATCCTCCTGCCTCCACCCCCACCACCACTACCCCCACCTGCCAGCCCCACCCACCCAATCCCAGACCCCCCAGGTCAGCACTGCCTCTACCTCTTCCTTCCTGCGCTATTCTGCCTACTAGGCATCACTCTTTCCCGTCCCCAATATACCCCCTGTTGCCAAACATTTTCTATTTATATTATCTTTATTTTGAATTTCAATTTTTTCATGTTCTCTTTGTTTATAGTTGGTTTTATTCTTTATGTTCAGTTTATTTCTATAAAATAATATATTTACTATTATGTGTATCTAGATCCAGAACACAGTTATTTTTAGTACCCAAACACAGACCCTTGTGAAAATATCAACAAAAATTTGGTGGTTGTTGAAATTTGAATTAGAAAATTATAGGTTAATTGTGTTTAGATAAAGTTGTTACTGATCTGAATTCAAAACCTTAATAATAAACTTTAAACCAATCAGGAGCTGAGTGATAAAGGGATTGTTGTGACATAAAGGGTCATTCAATAATTCTTTGGTGCATGTGAGCTAATTAATATGATTGGTTGGTTGTTTTGCCATTGTGCGCCATTACTGCTGTGGCAAGTTGTTAGTGGACTAATGCTAACCCAGTGGCTGATTGGGCACTAGTCCACCAACAACTTGCCACAGAAGTAATGGCGCACAATAAAAAAACCAGCCAATCATATTAATTAGCGCACATGTACCAAATAATTATTGAATGGCCCTTTTTTGTCACAACAATCACTTTATCACTTGGCTCCTGATTGGCTTAAAATTTATCATCAAGGTTTTGAATTTGGATCAGTAACAACTTTATCTAAAAACAGTTAACCTATAATTTTCTAATTCAAATTTCAATAACCACCAAATTGCTGTTAATATTTTCACAAAGGGCAATGAAAAGTGCCAAAAATAATATGGCAGATAAGGAAACAATGCCAACACAAAGCAAACAACACATAGAGTTAAGCATAAAACATATATACAATGAGTAAAAGATGGGATATTGTAGTAAATGGGAAAACAAACAAGGATAAACAAAGAGGCAATAATATCAGAATAACACAGATTTTATTGGGGTGAAAACTATAAAAAACATATGAAAAGGTTAGTAAAAAATCATATGAGAGAACTTGAGAAACTACTCAAAGACCTCAACTTGCAATTGCCAAAATTAAAGATATTGACCGTGAGGTCAAGGCAAAAGTGAAGGCCACTGTCCTTGCAGGGGACAAAATCAAAAAGGTGTCTGCTAAGGCACTCATGGCCAAGATGCCAGACACATCCAAAACAACAATTGAATGCATATTAAATGTCCAGAAAACTGTGGTGGAAGGCCTTCAATTAAACTTCTTTGCCCTCTTTGTGCTGTCTGTCTGGGTCAACGACCCTGAGATGTATGCCCACCTCAAACCTGCAAAGCAAGCCAGAACCAAGGAAACATAATTGCCAGCGCAATTGCTTGCACCAAGAATGGCAAAGCCTGCTGAAGCCACAGGCAAGGAGAAAACCCATGAAGGTAACATAAAAAATAAAATTAATAAAAATATCTAAATACTCACCTTTTTTTTAGAAAATGTAGACAGTGAACTCTGCCAGGTCCTGGTCCCCTTTGTCCCCGCCACATTTTATGCCAATCATGTGACAAGGTAGCTATTTCTGTCCCCCCTGTCTTGGCAAGCTGGAGGACTGCGTCCATGGTACCTTCCCAATGTCCCAGGAGGCGTTAGCTGGGCTGACACCTGGCAAGGGGGCATCTGAGTGGGCAGTTACTGCCTGCAAGGATGCCCAACTGGTCTGCCTGGACCCGGTGGTCCTCAGTGGAGTTTACTGTGTAAACTCTATTGAGCTTGTTTGGGACGTCCTGGCAACACTCCCATTCAAGAATATATCAGAGATGGACCGGGCCCACACAGCTGCTTGCTTCTGCTTCCCAGTGGAGCACACACTCTCTTACCTGCTTGAGAACTTTGGGCATGTAGTAGGAAAATTGACTGTTGCAGATGTAACAGCTTTAAAGAAGACCAAGATCCTCCTGGCAGACTTTGGGCTGGCCTGGAGTGCCAAAAAAAATGGGGGTCCCTCTATTAATGGAGCTCACATTTGCCAAGACAAAGCATGAGAAAAAGATTAGTGCTGTGTATAATAAACTCTGTGAGTCTCCAGAAGCCTTTTCTGGACAAAGGCTTCACCTTATGGTTTACCTTGGGTATCTCTTTTACTAAAGATGAGCGCGTCTGTAGAGGACCTTGATGAGGCCCTCCTAGGGATTGACAAAGCCAGGCTCTCCCTGGATGGGAAGAAGGTCCCCCGGGTTACGGATCAGTTGAACATGTTATCCAGGACGCCCTGGTCCTGGCTGGTAACTACGGATTTGAAGCCCCGTCAGAAAAGCTGCTGCTTCATTCCCACCTCACTATCCTCCCTTTTACTAGCCGCCAACAATACTTCAATCAGGGTGTATCCACTGTACACGGTGTGGCGGTGGAGGTTGTGCACCACCTCCATTGTGGGGTGGGTACATACCGCCAAACCCACTAAAGATGCACTCAATAAAAATCTCCTTCCTTAATATAAGCTAAACTTTTAAATTTTACTTTTTAAAATAATTAAATTTTATAACTCTTATTTAGCAAAAAAGTTTTGCAAATTTATATCCCAGAGAAGGTCTTAATAAAAGCATAATAATATATGTTAATAAAATTCACTTCTAAATTGAGCACTTTATATTTAACTTTTTTAATTCCATTTTTATATTTATTCAACAAAAGTGATATAGGTATATTTGTGTTATCTAGTATCAGGTGTTTGGGATACCTCAGATGCCATAATAAAAATAATATAGAAAAATAAATTATGAATCTTCATTGATGTTCCTGCTGAATGTGATTGTGAGCTAATAAGCTTCTAAATATAAAATGATAATTAATAAGTCTTAAATAGTAAATTTGAGAATATAAAAAAGTCAGACAAGCTAAGCCTTTAATTGATTGGCTGTTTGGCAAGGCAGGCAGGGATGAACAAATCAGTGTGGCTATAGAATTTGGCCACAGTCTCAGCTGGGAGGGTGTGGATCCCAGCCTGCAGCAAATCAAAGAGATCCTTGGTCCCAGTTGAGGTCCCTTGCTTGACAACTTGCTTGAGCCACCCAAAAACTAACTTAATGGGATTTAGGAAGAGTGAATAAGCGGGAGGAAGAGAAGGCGCAAATTTGCTGTGGCCAATTGCTGGGGGCCCACTGCAATTCTAGTGTCAATCATTGAGAATTCCTCAAGAATATCAGCCACCTTATGGAGACCAACATTGTCCAGCATAATTACATTAGTGAAGCCAAGGCTTGTGCGCCTCAGGTGCTCCTGGACCAATTGGAGGAATGCTAGAAAGGTATGGCTATTATGAGAGCCTAGAATCATTTGATAGAGCTTGACCCCCTTTGGACTAAGGAGAGCCACCATTGAGTAGGCTGTGGCACGGACTGCCGCACACCAAGCTACCCCATCATTTGAGCCTTTTGGGACATAGCCATACCCATTGTGCATTGGTGAGGCAAATGTCAATTTGTCAAATATAATAAAATTTGACTGTCCCCTTGGCTTTGAGGGCAGTGTACGCCTCTGCATAGTTTTTCTGGACGTCAATGTTGGCTGGGCTGTTTCTGTTGTAGGGGGATACCCCAAATTTTTTCCATGAAACCTGCATACCTTTTACCAAATGATAATATAAGAAAATTGAGGCCTCAACCCCAAAAGTAGATTTGACCATGGTCTGTATATTTGGCAACAGTGCCCATGTCAACATTTTTAGTGTTGACAGTGGACATGTTGACACTTTTAATGTCAACACTATAGTAAATTGACAGCCTGGTTTTACATAATGTTGTCTCCTGGATATCAACACTTTTTTAAGTAACGGCACACTTCACCCTGAACATTTTTAATAAAAAATATATTTGAAATACTTTATTACACTGAAATGACTCCAAAAGTTCAAAAATGCAATAAAAAATTACTATAAGTAATAATAATAAGGAGATATAAGCAAGTATTTTTCAATTTACTATGTAAATTACACTCTTTATTATAAAATTATTTTTCATTCCCATAAAAATTAAAACTCCAATGAACCAAAAATAAAGATATTTTATATATCATAATAACTACAAAATATAAGAAAATCATAATTTTAATTTATTATACTTTATATAAGCATAACTGAAAAAATCTCATGCCTTAAAGATAAATTAACAAAATATAAGATATTTCTTACTAAACCACATTGAAATTGTATCTGAAACTTATCATTCATACCTAAAAAGATTATTACTATCCAAAAAATAAAGTAAACATTAAAATTTAAAAGTAAAAAATATACAGGCAAAGCAAAGCAAGGTTTATTGGGCTAATTAAAGGCACCAGCAAGAGCAGTGGCAACATCTTCTAGGTACTTCTTGATCTCTGCCACCTTTTACTTCTTCTTGACCACCTTCTGGACGTTCTCCTGGTATTTCTGCTCCTTGGGCTTCCTCTTCTTGGGGGCCACCTGGTTGGCCAGGTCACAAAACTTGGAAACAGTCTGGGCCTGCTCCTCCTGTAGCTTCTGGAAGAGCTTGTTGTATTTGAGGGTTGACCCAAACTTCATCTTCAGGTGCTTGTGCCAAACCTCCAGGCTAGAGGTGGTCTTCATCTCCCCCTTAAGGCAGGCGCCCTGGCAATTCCAAGGGGCAGTGGCCCTGCTCTTTCCTCTCTGGGCAGTCATTTTCTTGCCTACCCATTGCCGCTCAAAGTAATCCAGGTAGCCTTTGAAGATGGTGAAGTGATTATTGATATAAGCATACTCCAGGAGGGCCTCAAAGCCAATCCCAGTATACTCTGGCTGCACAAAAGCCAAGGCAGCAAACTGGGTGATGGCAAAGCGGCACTTCCCTTTACCATCATTAAGATACTTGTCAAAAAGCTTCTTCTTACTCTTGAGATTCTTGATGAGGGCCTGCCTAAAATGGAAGAAGCAGCCCTGTACTTCTTCATTGAAGGTGGCCTCAAAGGCTCTGAACTGAGTTTGCTCAAAGTCCATTATGTTTAACTTTGGCCCAAGTGAGCGCGCATGAGCTAGCTGCTCTGCGGCTAGGTTAGACTCATCCTTCTCAGCAGAGGAGGGATTGACCCTTGTGGTGTGAGTGGGTGGGGGGCTGGTTGGTGGGAAGGGAGCTCAAAGCATCCTGGAAAACTTTAAATGCTCTGGCATAGACCTCTGTCTTGGCACCAGGCAGGAGAAAGAAAAAAGGGGATAACCTGTGCATTAAATTGTCTGTACAGGACCCAAAGCTGCTTGAATAGAGTTGGGCAGGCTTCAAATGTGCCATCATATAGCCAGGTGATAGCAGTGTTCAGCTGCTTCAGATTTTGGGTTGTGGCATAGGCAATAATCCTATTCTTCAATTCCTGCCCATTGTCATGAAGCAGGAACATCTCTCCATACTCAGTTTTCTTGAGGGTATTGGAAAGGACCATGTCTTCAATTGTGGTGGCACTCTTGGCCAGGGGGTTTGAGGCTTGGTGTCTATCACTAACAAACTTGACCAACTGGGTGTGGGTTAGCACCCTCTTGAGGTTGGTGGGGAAGAGGTACTTGCACACAAGCACAGCCATCTGGGTTGGGGAAAGGTCCTCTGAGGTGGGCATGGCCTGCACCAGATACCATTTGAGAAGGCGGGCAATGGTTGTTTTGGGCATGATGCAGGTATGCTCATCCTTAATGGTCTGTATCAAGTCCCAGCACTCAGTATTGAGCCGCACTGGGCAGGAGCAGCCCTCACAGGTATAGTGCCAGCTCTTGAAGCCCCAGTTGGCGTTGTTACAAGAGAAAATATCACCATTGGCTACCATGGCTGGCCCACCCTTTATACTCATGCTAGGATAATACCTAGGCAAGAAAGAGGGAACCTTAAATTTGCCATCAACATTGAAGATGTTATTGGCCAACAGAGGGTCCCATGAGACAGCAGGAGCATGGCAGAAGCCAGGGAAGTAATCAGGGTGGGTCTTTATATCATCCCCAGATGAACTTGAAGGGAGGGAGTTTGGTGGTGGGGGGAAGCAGAAGGGGGCTTATCTTGGTGCTCTTCATGTGCAGGAGACTTATCCTTGGGTGGGGTCTTTTTGGCCTGGCACCACTTCTTGGTTGACTCCTTGTCTGAAGCCAAGTTGTAGAAACTGTGGTCAGTAACTGAACCATCAGTTTCCTCTCCTTCAGTGGATTGAGTGGGGCTCTTCTCAGGAGAGGGCTCAGGGGAGGGCTTGGGAGTGGCCTTCTTTGATGAGACAGGCTTCTTCTTGGTGGCTTTGGTGGGCTTAGAGGGACGCTTGGTTCCTTTGGGCTGCTTAGAGGTGTTCTTGTCCTAAAATAATAAGTAAAAGGGTTTAAAAAAAGCAATGTCTTTATAAAAACTTAAAAACATAATATATAAAAAATTAAACTTTATGTGGCTTTTATTGGCATTTAAAAGGTAAAAAATACTTTTATAGTTTTTTTTATTAAAGTTATAAATAACAAGTTAAAATTTAAGAGAAATATGTAAAAGTATTATATTTAGATCTTATTTTATTTTAAAAATTAGAAAATATAAAAGAGAAAAATCAAAAATACAACATATAAAAAATCAGATGATTTTATTATGTAAAACATAAAGTTTTACATGTGAGAACTGAAAAGCGTTGACATTATGAGTGAAAATCAGTAAAAAAAGTTGAATTCTCACTGACAATTAGAAAATTTGTAGACATTATTATTGACAGCATTCTCACTGTCAACATTTTTTTTAAAAATTTACAATGAAAAAACATAGTACACTTAATTAAATTTACGCAGGCTAGCAAATATTAACTGTTTTCTGTGTGTTTTTTTTCACATAATAAAATTTAAAAAATCATATGAAAATAAGTAAAAAAATTATCAAAGTTCTTTATTTCTTTATTAAAAATAATATTTAGGTAGTGGTAATATGATATTTTACCATTGTGTATATTGAAAGTTCTTAAGAAAGTTCTATTCAGTAATGAAAAGGGTAGTGTTGATAACGTCACTTACAACATTCTTTATATGAGGTGACATATTAATTTAAGCTTAATTGCACCACTCTAATTTGCTTAACTCCACCCCAACAGATGATCACAAGCAAATAAACAACATTTTGGAGTGTCAAAATTATTTTCAATAATAAATTCTATAGTAACTTACATATTAACTCACACTTAAATTATTGGATTGCCGTTAGCCACCAATCCACTTAATATATTAAAGCCAGAATAAGTACCACATATATATATAAGATGAACATTTTAACAATCAACTGTATGTGTAATGTCTTTTTCTATATATTAATTTAATAAAAAGTTTTAAATGTGCACTTAATTTTTTACTGTAGATGTTTTAGTTTTAGTATTAAAAATAAGTTTAGCTTAAAAAGTGTCAACATTGACATTTACATTGTGAAAACAAATAAAAAATAAACTAATTTTTATTAGTAAACATAAAGGAAAGATCTGGTTTAATTGAGTTTTTTATTAAGCTTAATATTAAATTGTGTCAAAATGGCCACAATTTGTTGTGTTTTCTGGGTTTGCACCCCTTAACGCTTTTAAAAAAATAAGTCAGCACAGCTAGAAAAAAACATAGGAGATTTAGAGTTTTGAGTTGACAGTGACCATGTTGACAATTTGTCATCATGGTCACTGTCAACATTATTATTGTTGACATGGGCACTGTTGCTGTATATTTTCCAGTTCAAGATGGCAATCTTGGGTTATCCGCTGGTGGATTGCCAATTTGTGCTCCTTGGTGAGCATGATTGACACGCAAAAGGATTTCTCTGCAGCAAGGAATCAGCCAGTATTGATAAACTTATTTAAGGTCTTTGAGGCATACTTGGGATCCACCCCAACAAGAGCCACAGCTTCCTTGTAATCACCAGATTCCCGCATTAGCTTGAGCAGGATGATGTGTTTGATATCTGGGATGTGCTTCTGGGTGGGCTTTTTGGCAGTGGGGATTGACTAGTTGGCATTGGGCACAATAAATGGCATATGTTGCAAAATCTTCAATTACTCCCTCTTGGGGAATTAACACCCTGAGTAGATCACTGAATGACTCACCAAATAGTTCACCGGCCAGTCAATAAACTGGTGTCAACATTATCAGTCAACCATCTATGACAGGGATCACTCAATCCAGATCCTAAATGGAACATAACTTGATTAAGCCTTGTGACTCAAGAAGAACATTACTCATATAAGCCCTATGACCCCCATGACGTACATGGACAGTATGTGACTTGTCATGATACTATATATTATTCTATACTAATATTCAATAAAGTATCATTTTCTTCTTAAATCTTCCCCTTTTTCTGTTTATTATACTTTGCAGAAGTATAAACTCAACAGTGGTAGCACAGGTAGGTTATCTATACCTACCCAACTCAAAGGAAAAATTCCTCCTAAGAAAAAGACCCAAGCAATGGTACTCCCTAATGGCTGGAGAGACTACAAAGAAGTACAAGAAGTTCCTACAGGTTTTATTATCTACAACAACAACCTTGTACTCATTGAACAATACAACACTCTCAAAGCCCAAAGACTGTTACCCACAACCCCAATCACAACAGTACCACAGCAGCCTGAAATACCCAATATTGTATTCCAGAGCCTGCATACAGCTGAAATTGCGCCTTTGCAGGACCACTCCAGGAAAAGGCCTCTCTTTGAATTAACAGTACACAAGGCAAATTCAAGCAAGTGGAATAACCCCAAAGACTCTGGGTCATCAAAATTGCCCTCCACATTACAGGAACCACATCACGTTTTGTAAGCAGTTGGATAGCTCAACACCCCAACCAAAAGGGAGACTGGGAGCTGTTCAAAAGCGCATTCCTCAAAAAGTTCTCCATGAAGGATTCTGATGTAGTAATCATGACAGAACTTTGAACCTTCAAGATGACAGGAACAATCAAGTAATACATTGCTGCATACAAAGACCTACATGACTGCACACCCAAAACCATCAAATTTGATGAGCCTGGGTCACGCTTGGACTTCTATAATGGTCTCCCCACACACATTAGACGTCATTTTGATATGACCTGCTGCAAGAACCTTGAAGAAGTATTCTTGGAAGGCAAGCACACAGCCCAAAAATATGACAATCTACATGCAACCAACAAGCGCAAAGAGAGTCCTTCAGCCAAGAAGAATCCTCAACCCAATAAGTAAAGCAACTAATCCAACAACACCCATCCTTAAACTGGGAATCAAACTGCACAAGCCAACCAGGCAAGCACCAAAGATACCAACAAGGAGGGAAAAGTTCAGGGGAGTGCTTAGGCAAGCTGCCCTCCCGCAAACTAAAAGACTTGTACAGGGACCAGGAAGTGGATTCAATCATCATGATCCAAGTATCCTCCAGCAACCCTATACTGTTTGCAGCCCAAACTGGAAATAAACTCCTCACTTATCCTTTCTGTTTTTGCAGATATCAGGGCACCAGACTATTTGACACTGGAGTAGACCAGTCCCTAGTTGACAAGAAATTTGCTAGCCTCATAAAACTACCAATCACTCAAAGCAATATCAGGAGAGTTATCATGGTGGACAACAGAAGCACACCAGTACTCTAGAGGCTAAACATTTCTGCACCCAAATCAGAGACGTGCAAATCACACTCAGCAGTCCAATCATACCTGTTCCTAACTATGACGTTATACTTGGCCTGGACTGGATGAGAAAGACCAAACCTTGCATTGACTGGCACAGTGGTACCCTCACCATACAACAAGGAGAAGTACACCACCATGTTTATCCAACTCACCTTGACACGCTTATGAGGGATCATATATTTGTGCAAATCATGGAGACAGAAAAGGAAGTCAACCCTAGCAAAATTAATTAGAGTACCTGTACATACAAGGTCATCCACTTTAAGAATACAGAGACTTGACATGAAAAGAACCCCATATGAGACCAGCTAGTTAACAAGTTCCCCACTGTTTTCCAAGAAATACTGCCAGGACTACCTCCTGACCGCGGCATACAACACAAAATTGACCTCAAAGGGAGTGTACCTAAAGAACAACCTATCTACTGCCTCACACCACAAGAAGACAACACCTAAAGACTTATCTTTACAAAGCCCTTGAAAAAAGACTCATACAACCACCAAAGTCACCTTTTGGTGCTGCTGTCTTCTTTGTGGCAAAGAAAGATGGATGACTCCACCTTGTCACCAACTACAGAGCACTCGACAAGGTCACAATTAAGAACAGGTATCCCCTACCCCTAACTAGCAACCTTTTTGGCGCCCTGGGGGGGGTCCCAAATCTTCACAAAGATTGATTTTACAGCAGGTTACCACAAAATTTGCGTAAACCCTGAAGACATTCCAAAGAACACATTTATAACTAAATACAGATCCTTTGAATGTGTTTTTCTCAACTTTGGCATGACCAACGCTCCCAGTACCTTTGTGACCTTCATGAACAAAGTTTTCAAGGAATACATTAGAAAACAGGCAATCATCTACCTGGACAACATCATCATTTACAGCCCCAACCTGGAGCAACACTGGAATGACGTCTGCCTGGTCCTCTGCCTTTGAAGAAAACCAACTGGTTGCAAACCGTCAAAGTGTGAATTCTTCTCAACAGAACTTCCATTACTTGGTCACATTATCAGCAAAGACAATATCAATCCAGATACAGATACAAACGCGCTATAACAGAGATGCCAGCCCCAAGGAACAAGAGCAAACCCCACACTTTCCTTGGAATGGTAGCCTACGTAAGAAGGTTTATCCCTGACTGGGGCAAACTAACAGCTCCTATCTGTCATCACAGGCAAAACAACCAAGTTTGTCTGGACACCACTACGTGATCAACATTTAGGCCAACTGAAGGGATGCATGGTCACTGCCCCTATCCTCCAATATCCAAATTGTGAGGGAATCTATGAACTAGAAACCAATGCTTCCAACTATGCCATAGGAGGAGTACTCTGTATCCAAACAGTAGAAAAAGACTTTCTCCCCATGGCATATGAGTCAAGGAAGCTATCTGACAGTGAACAAAGATACCCCATACATGACAAGGAGTTGGTAGTCATCATACACTGCCTCATGAAGTGGTGATGCTATCTGGAAGGAGCCAAAATGTTCAAGTTATTCACTGACCACAAGTTGCTGATATTCTTCAAAACACAACAAAACTTATCAGGGAGACAAGCTGAGTGGATGAGTCTCATATAGAGATACCCCATGCAAATTGAATATAATCCAGGCAAGGAAATTCTTACAGCAGATTCCCTGTCAAGGCTATACAGCAAACATGTTCTCTGCTCTGATGGTCACCCCAACTGGCCCATGTTAATCATGGGGAATCTCTAGGAAGGGTTCCCACCTGGCACACTAATGGACATCCAAGAGAAAGTCCTCAAGACCAAACATCTGTTCAAAAATGTATATGGTACTCTGCGCCAAATAATTTCAAATGGTGACTCTGTACCTTACATCCCATCAACTCAAAAGATTGACACCATCCTCTGATATCACAGAGACCTTGGACACACCTGCAGTAGAAACTTGCACAAATACCTCAAGACACACTACTGGTGGACCAACATGCTAGATGATATCAGAGAGGTACTGGAACAATGAAAAGTCTGTGAGAAGTACACCCAAACCAAAGCACCACCCAAGTCAGTAGTACCCATATACATCACACAATCCTTCAAGGTATGGTCACTAGATATTGTGGGACCAATGCTTGGCAAAAAAAAGGGCAAAAAGTACATCATCACAGCTATCAACTGTTAAGGAGTGCCTTTTGGGGAATCTTCAAATATGGAATTAAGAAAGAAGAGAAGTATCTTTTATTGGATAATACTTTAGACTTATAAATACTTGACTGTGGCGGGGATTTAGTTGGATTGAACCTAGGGGTTGGTCATGTGCAAGATGGGTTTGAGCCACTGGATACTTGGACAGCCAGTTGATATTGCTTGGTTACCATTCTTGGTATGCCAATTGGTATATTGGAAGGGGACTAAATCAGGCAATGGCTGGATGTTAATTAGGTTGGTGATAGCCAGAATGCTTGTACATCCAGGCCCTTGACGCAACTATGCAACCAGATGGCCCGTAGCGTAAGTCACTAAAGAGCCCAAGGGCAATAATGTGAGACAATTTATTGGGAGAGAAATCATAGCCAAGTTTGGTAAACCTGACCTCCTAATCACAGATAGAGGCACCAAAATTAAGGCCATTGACACCAATATCTATCTGGCCAAGAATGGGATAAGACACATTATGGCCAGCCCATACCATCCTCAAGTAAATGGACAAGTAGAACAACTAAACAACACGCTCATAGAAGCCCTCAGTAAGTTATTTGCTAACAATCCAAAGTCCCGGGCTGACATGCTTCCAACCATGCTCATAGTCTGTAGAACAAGAGTTAACCACAATATGGGTAAAAGCCCTTATGAACTTGTCTATGGACAAAAGCCCACTATTGTTAGTACAGTTGCAGGACCACAATTAAATCTGCCAAAAAAAGTGCCAGATGGCAGTGATCCTAGCATACAATGTGCCAGAAAAGACCAAGAGGAGATGGAACACCAAAAGGTTGAAAGGGAAACAATCCCATTACAACAAGAGAGATTCCAAGTTAGGGAAAAATCTGGGTTGTCAATCATGATCAGCACAAGCTGGACCCAGGATTATGTGGACCAGACTTTGTCATGAAAGTCAAGCCCAACAATACCTACCTCATCAAGGGAATTGGAGCTCAAACTGAACTGAAACGCATGAACCACAACCAACTTGGCCTGTATAAAGCAAGAATAGACCAACAGAATTCCAGACTCCCTGTCCCCAACACCAAACTAGATCAATATCAGAAAAGCATCCCCAACACTTTTAAGAAAATTCCCAAGGCTCCACCTTCTAGCACCCCAGGGGGAGATGTTGCAACATCTTTGATTACTCCCTCTCAGGGAATTAATGCCCTAAGTAGATCACTGAATGGATCACCAAATAGTTCACTGACCATTTAATTAAATAGTGGCACCATTATTAGTCAACCATCTATGACAGGTATCACTCAATCCAGGTCCTAAATGGAACACAACTTGATTAAGCCTCATGACTCAAGAGGAACATGACTCAGATAAGCCCCATGACATACATGGACAGTATGTGGCTTGTCATGATACTACATATTATTCTATATTCATATTCAATAAAGTTTCATTCTCTTCTTAAATCTTCCCCTTTTTCTGTTTATTATACTTCTCAGAAGTATAAACTTGACACATAGGTACCTTGATATAGAAGGCTACAACCTTCTTTAACATCAGTTGTTCCTCATCATTTCTGTAGAACTCAGGCTTCTTGTCCTCTTCCTGGTTGCCATCACTGATGTAGGGCTCATAGCTAGTGTCAAGTACAGGCTTTAACTTCTCCAGAATGGCTGACAGGACTGACTCTTGCCAGTACACAACATTGAACACATATGATGTAAGTTCTATCTCCTTGTTTCTAACTGTTTTGGTAGTGGTAACCTTGGTGAGCTTTTGAGTCAGCTTGAGGACCCAAGGGTTGAAGCTCTGCACCCTAGCAGCTTGTGCTCCTTGAACCAACTGTGTCAGTGCAGCATCACTATCAAACTCTCCTCTCCTGTCTCCTTCCTAAGTAGGCGTTTGTGTTGCACTAACTCTGTTCTTTGACCCGCGGGGGCAACTGCAACTGCAGCGCACAACAGGTGCAATAGTACTCTGCTGCTGTGTTCCTTCCATTTTAAAATTTAGTAAAATACTAAATAAAATTCAATTAAGTCACTCCCTAATTTTAATTTTTTGCTTTTATCTGAATATGGATATTCAATTAGATTTTTTCCAACTCAATGTCCCAATTATAGATTTTTTATTTCTTAATTAGGTGTTTTTGGCTTTACTACGCCCATTTTAGAATACCCAAAAAAATTTCCTCTCATTTTCCCAGACTTGACGCCAAATTAAGCACCCAACACAATATTTTTAAAATTTATGTTTCAGATCTTGTGTCTTATTTTATATACCTTGGTATCATTCTTGATTACAATCCATTGCACACAACATTTGAGTGATTTTGTTTACATAGTGAGTTGCTATTGTGTTTTGTTTTTGGATTGAGTTTTGACTCACCACGCTTAGATGTATTTTGTCACCAATTCACAT
This sequence comes from Entomophthora muscae, assembly GCA_014839935.2. Lineage (NCBI taxonomy): Eukaryota > Fungi > Entomophthoromycota > Entomophthoromycetes > Entomophthorales > Entomophthoraceae > Entomophthora > Entomophthora muscae. Next base: position 308,563 of record QTSX02002921.1, on the reverse strand, counting down.
AGTAAACATATGTACACCAAAAGTCAACTCACACCATTTTGTTTGTGAATCAATTTATTTTGGATTGTATTTTGAATAGTTTTGCTTGGCATGTGAGCACTTCTTTGCTGAGTTAACCCATTTTGCCCATTAAAACCAAAAATTCTGTCAACAGAGTATATATTGTAACCTGATAGTTGGATTTTGTTCAAATCTGAAATCATTTCATTTAAATATGAGGTATTTTTGGTTGTTTCCATAGCTTTTAAAACTACTGTATTTCTTTTTTATTTTTAAGAGAGAGTATTTTATTGCAGTTGAGTATTTGCACATTTATTTTTCAATATCTTTATAAATTTTTGCAGGTTCTTTTTTGTAAACTGGCTTGTTCCAAATAAATTTTCCAGCAGTTTTTTAATTGTTTTTGATTATTTCTTTTTTAAATGAATAGTTATTATTTTTTGGCTTTTTTTTGAGCTTACATTTTATTTTTTATTTATTTTTCTTGAGTATTCAAACTCACTTTTTGTTATATTAAACCCCATATCATTAAGCTCTTTTAAAAAGTAACCGGAAGTAACCAGAGATTGCAAGGCTGGGAGATGCTGTTGGGGAGAGGATTTTAGGAGATCCTTTAAGTTATCAAGTATCTCATTTAATTTCTGGTTTTGAACAGCAGGAAGTAACTCTGTTTTTACAAACTCAGTTTGAGTGAGGAAGTGATTGATGAAGGAATTAAGGTTGCCTCCAGAAACAAATGAAAATTCTTTCTTAAGCATAGCAATTCTTTCACGTTTTGTTGATGCTCCCAATAAGGAAAAGGGCTGCATGGTAGAGGTGAAGTTAATAGATTCCATAATATTGATTTATCATTGCTTATAATTAGATGCTCTGTATAGATGCCTTGCAAAAGAGTGCTAGTTACAGGAATGATATCTTTTTGTAAAGACGGTTTGAAGTAAACCTTAGGTGGTGCTTTAGCACTTATATACCAAGCCTTATGACACCATTCTGAAAGAAATGATGTGATAGCTTTTATTAAAATTTTAACTTAAATTTACATTTCTAGAATAAATGAAATACCCAGCTTTCATGCACAAGTGATATATGTAGAGCAGCTAAGCATCATTGTTACATCATATACTCTTTGTAATCAATGCAAATTAATTAAAATAATGTATTCACTTAATTGTAACACTTATTTTTTTAAAAGATAAAATATTAAAGAATTATATTTGAAATATGCTTAAATTGAGGTTCAAAGCTCACTTGAACCTTAAAACTAATCTAAACAGTGATAAAAAACGTCCTAACTTCAAACACCGTAAAATCCTAAAAAATTGAGTTTTTTAAATAAAATATATTTTTTGAATAATGCTCTTGACCTTGTCTTTAATTTTTTCAAATAAAAATATCTGTTGTATAGTAAAAAACAAGTTTTTTAGCTTTAAAGTGATCTACTTTTTATCATTATCAAAATAATATAATAAAATCCAGACTATGCTCTTTTAAAAAACTTTTGCTGAAACATTAACTATAGTATAAATATTAATATTTTTGCATCAATAGAAAGATGATATTCTTAGCTTCATTTTGATAGCTTACAGTGTAAAAAAATTAATTTTTATTGAGTTATTACTGTTTTAGATATAAAAAAAATGATTGGTTACTTTTCAAAATTAAACTGTGCTATTCTGCAACTTGGGCAGCATGTGTATTAGAAAATGGTCTAATCCCTGAAATAAGGACCCATCTGCTTAACTAAAGAACTACTAAATTAGTTAAATATACTCATATTTGTGAATATTCTAAGAGATTTAAGCTTTTGAAGCTTTCTAAGGCTTATGAGAATGAAGCTAGTTAATAATTACATCCAGATAAGGTTCCTGGCATTGTGTGGCATTAATTTTGTGGTGTCTTTGGCCTCCTTGCTGTTTTCTGGGCCCACTGAGCTCAAAATCTTTTGAAAGCATTTATCTAATTTGTGAAGCCCTATAATTGCAAAACTTAGTTTCAACTTCTTGATAGTTTGTTTCTCTATTCTTTTCATTGGTTTCCTTAGGATGCACATATCTAATTCCCTTGCCTAGAGCTTTTTAAGTGATAACTTGAAATATTGAATTTATGTTGACTGCCAATGTTTTTAGCATTTGGGTTTGCAAATCACACTGTATTTGTAAGGTCTTGCCCATAATGGTGCAAGGTTATAAACTAAAGCATGCAAAGCATTGGGATTTAAATTTAAAAGATATAAGAATGAAGGTACTGTCTTTAAGATGATCTTACAGAAACCCGCTAAAAACCTATATTGTGTCACAAATGGAGTAATAGAGTGTAAAAACCCTAAGCAAAGAAGATAGGATAAAGTGTTCAATAGTGAACTATTTGTTACTAAAGGAATATCAATATTAGGATATTCTCCATTGGCAAGTTGATACATATAACAATTGAAAGATTCCTTAAGGGAAAAAAATGGATACAACAAGCCTAAGGCTTGTTGTTTTACAAGTTCCATTTAGATTTAAAGGAAAAAGCTAAACTAAAAAAATGAATTTTTAAAAAAAACAAAATTCTTAAAATTGCAAATTTGAAGTTTAAAATTTTTAAAGTTGAAGGGAAAGAAGTCACTTAGAATTTTGGCTTAAAGCCTACTCTTCACAAGCTTTTTATTTATAGTTAATTTTCTTCAGTTAGAAATGATTGGCACAGGGGAACAACAGCCAAGGACAGAAGAAACTGGAGAAGTTGGAAGAGCATGGAGGAAAAGTAGGAGAAAGAAAACCCAGTAAACTAGCAGATCAGCAATGTAAAAGCTGAAGGAGCGGCAACAACGTAAGCAGGGAAGGTTTTGAAAGGTAAGTGAGTAAAAATATTTTAACTTTGAAGTAGATATATATATAAAAGTTAAGGCAAGCAACAGAGCAAACAACAACTATTTGAAAGCAAATGGAATAAAAAACAAGGTAATTGATTTAAAAATACTTAAAAATATTAACTTCTAATTTAAATTTTCAATATTAAAATAATGAAGAATCTAATCTGAACAAAAATAATAAATATTAAAATTTCAAAGAGCCTGCCCTTTGGGGCAGGGTATGACATTACCCCCTCCAGATCCAAGCTCAGGATGTGCTTGGATATAAGACTTGATGACCTTGGGACAGTTTTCAAGATTAGACAATGGCTCCCAGGAGCTCTCCTCAACAGAATATCCTTTCCAAAGAACCAAGTATTGGAGTTTACCATAGTGGTAACAATGGTTGATAATGGAGTCAACCTCATATTCAGGGTTCCCTTGGATAATGTGAGGAGGAGGTGCTTTGTTGTTCTGATGAGAAAGAGGAGAAGTCTGGAGTTTGAAGAGAGACATGTGAAAGACGTCATGAATGCAATATCCTGGAGGAAGCCAGATACAATATGCAACCTTCCCAACCTTTTCTGTTACAAGGAAAGGCCCTATGAGCTGTGGGCCAAGTTTACAGGAAGGCCATCTGATAGGAAGATTCTTTGTATTTAAATATACAAGGTTGTTGACCTGAATGCCCTTTCCCTCCTGGCAATGATGGTTGGCCTGGACCCTGTAAACCTCAATAGCCTTAGAGATATTCTCTTTTAAGGAATTCTGTATGAGTTCTATCTATATAAGAAACTCCTTGGCTAACAGGGAACAGACAGAAGAGGTGATAGAAGGAACAAAGGCAGGAGTGTAGCCTAAATTTGCCATGAACAGAGTCATCTTGGTAGAGGAATGGGGAGTAGCATTGTAGGAATACTGGGCCAAAGGTAGGTGAGAAGCCCAATTGTCTTGTTGTTTGTTGGAAAAACAGCAAAAGAAAAATTCTAGTGTCTGATTGGTACGTTTGGTTTGCCCATCATACTGGGGATGATAAGAGGTGCTAAGGAAAAGGTGAACAGCTAGCTGAGCCATAAACTCCTTCCAGAACAGGGAAAGGAATTGCAGTCTACAGTTGGAGACAATATCTCTTGGAGTACAATGGTGGATGAAGACGTTCTTGACAAAGAGGGAAGCAGTCTGCTTTGCAGTAATGTTAGAATTGAAGGGAGCAAAAATAGCCTGCTTTGAGAATCTGTCTACAACAACCAGTATGGAGTCAAAACCTTTGGACTGAGGAAGCTGGACAATATAATCCAGAGAGATAGACTGCCAAGGATCTTCAGGGACTGGGAGGGGACATAGAAGACCCACAGGTTTCTGGGTGGAGTGATTGCTTCTCTGGCAAACTAGGCAGCTACTGACATATGACTTGACAAAGGTGGACATCTTTGGCCACCAGAAGTGATTGTGGAGTTTAGAAAGTGTTTTCTTGTATCCAGAGTGGCCTGCAGCAAGGGAGTCATGGAACATGATGGTTAGAAGCTGTTGAAGGTCTGGAGCAGGAACTACCAAAAGATTGTTGAAGTATAACACACCATCCAGCAGGAAGAAGGAAGGATTTGTGACTGTCTTATTGTTTGTAAGGGCGTCAATGATCTGAGTCAAGGCTTTATCAGAAAGCTGAGATTTGTGGATTTGCTTCAGTATATTGGGGGTTGTAGTACTGATAACATTAAGTTTCAGAAAGCTCTTGGGTGGAAGGACCATGTTGGTGTTAAAGAGTTCATAGTCTTTGTCAACATCAGATAATGAAGGATGGCAACTAAGAGCTTCAGGTAGGGTATTAAGTACACCTTTTTTGTACACAAGCTTGAAGCAGAATTTTGACAGCTCCAGTACCCATATAGCGTGTCTTTGGGAAATGTGGTGTGACTCAGTGAAGCAAAGCAAGTTCTTATGGTCCGTGTAAATGAGGAAAGGCTCATCAAGTCCCTCAAGATAGCAACGCCAATGATTGAGTGTTTTGATGATGGCAAGAAGTTCCTTGTTGTGTACGGGGTAGTTTTGTTCAGCTGAAAGGTGTTTTTGGGAGAAGTATGCAACAGGGTGTTGCATCCCACCCCCCCCCAAGCTGAAGGAGAACACTGCCAACAGCATAGTTGCTGGCATCAGTCTCAACTGAGAAGGGTTTGGAAGGATCAGGCATCAGGAGGACAGGTGTGGAGACAAAGACAGCCTTTGTGGCCTCAAACGTGAGCTGGGCCTCAGGTGTCCAGACAAAAGGAACAGAAGGAGAAGTGAGGGTAGTGAGTGGCAATACTAGAGAAGAAAAATTTTCCACAAACTTATGGCAATATTTTTTCAATCCCAGGAAGCCACAAAGTTGTGAGCGGGTCTTGGGAACAGGCCAGCTTTGGATAGCATCCACCTTGCTAGGGGAGACAATGAAACTGTTTTGAGTAACAACATAGCCAAGGAAATCAACCTCAGTGCAGAAGAATGAGCATTTAGAAGATTTTGCAAACAGGTTATAGTCTTGAAGTCTCTGGAGTACTTGGCAGATGTGGGCAACATGGTTGTCAATGGAAGAGGAGTATATGCAGATATCATTGAGATAGACAACAAAAAACTTGTTAAGGAAGGGCAGAGTTACCTCATTCATTAAGGCCTGGAAGATTGACAGAGTGTTACATAATCCAAAAGACATTACATTGTACTTGTATAACCCAAATGGGGTACGGAACACAGTCTTCCATTTGTGGCCAGGAGAGATTCTGATCTGGTTGAAAGCACTTCAGAGATCAATCTTGGTGTATACAGAACTACCAGCAAGCCAATTTGTCAAAGCCTCAGAAGAAGGAATAGGGCATCTATCCTTGATTGTGATCTCATTGAGGGCTCTATAGTCTACACAAGGGCGCTTGGAGCCATCAGATTTACTTACAAAGAAGATGGGGGAAGAACATGGAGAAGTAGATCAAGAGATGAAACCCTTGGAGAGTTCCTCATTGATGTAGTTCTTTAGTAGAGTGTTGTTGGAGTCAGAGAGAGGAATAAGCCTTCCCCAGGGGAGAGTGGTGCCTGGCTTAAGGTTTATCTGAATATTATAGGGCCTATGAGGAGGTAGCAGGTTACATTCCTCCTAACTAAAACAATCCTTGAAGTCAGAGTAACAATAAGGTAATCCATCTTTGTCCTTGGTAGAAAGAGTATCCAGGATGATACTAGAGATAGCAGTCAGGTTTGGTTTGGAGGAAGTTGAGCCAAGAGTACCAGGTACAAGGGATAACAATTTGACAACATCATTGCATGTAAATGATATCTTGTTTGGGTGATCAAAGTTAAACAAAGACTCTCTCACCCACGGGAATCCAAGGATGAACGGGAAGGATAAGTTGGGGGAAGAGTTACACATGACGCGGAATGGAGAGCCCTCCAAGTCAATGGTGACGGGTTGGAGGATAGGTGTGGCGCCAATGAGAGTGCTGTTTCTCACCTTAACGTCAAGAGATCCAAAGGCAGGGAGTCCAAGTAGTTTAGCAAGTTTCTCCTCAATGAAGTTGGCATCAGCGCCAGTGTCAAGAAGAGCAAGCACCCTGATCTTTCCCAAAGGTCCATGAATGGTCACTAGGATAGTAGGTGACTTGGAAGTATTGTTAGGGGACATCAAAGTGAGAATGGAGGCCTTGTTGACAAAGGGGGGACGTTTGGAGAGAGGACAGGCTGGTAGAAGATGATCCTTTGATCCACAGTAAGAGCAGAGGCTGTTGTTACTTCTTCTAAAGACTTCCTTGGCAGTAAGGCAAAAACATCCCCCAGACTTTGGCTTGGTGCCAGGTGGAGGAGTTGAAGAGAGTAAGGCCTTGTCTGGAATAAACAACTGGGCTGTAGGGGATAGGTTAGAAGGAGAGTGTGTTTTTGAAGAAAGGTATTTCCAATTCCACTTAACCACTTCTCTGATAAGAGGTTCTAGTTTGTCAGGGAGATTGTGGTGGACCAAAAATTCCTGGAGCAATCTGTTGAGGCCTATCTTGTAGAAGCTGCAAGACTCAGCGTCAGAGGCTTGTAGTCTTGACTGGAGGGAGAAAAACTTTGGTTGTATTTGCCAAGTAGAAGAGAACCTTTTGTGAGACCTGCAAACTGAGAAGCAGAGGGAGTGGATAACTCCTCGTCTTCTCCAGAGAAAGATAGGAGTGAACTAACAAAGAGATCATAATTCTGGAGAATGCCTGGGTTGCGTATCAAATGAGAGCTAAACCAATCTCTGTAGTGACCAGTGAGCTTCTCCGTAAGGTAGAGGACCTTCTGGGAGTTGGTGGAGAACTCAGAACTGTAAGCAGTAAAGTGGGCCTGTGCATAAGCTAAAGTGCTAAAAATACTAGGGGGTGGTGAACTATGGGCTAAGGTATTGAGAGCTACTGTTTGGTTGGTGTAGGTAGTGGGTGTATAATTCTCCTTATTACAAAAAACCTTATCATATAACCAACCAAGTGAGAAAACTACTAGAGATAACAAAGTTAAAATAATAATAGAGAGAAACAAAGCTAAAAAGATAACAGAAGAGATGGAAAAAGTGTTACCTGTGTCAATCCCATTAGAAGCCAAAATAATGTAAGGTCTTGCCCATAATGATGCAAGGTTATAAACTAAAGTGTGCAAAGTGTTGGGATTTAAATTTAAAAGATATAAGAATGTAGGTACTGTCTGTAAGATGATCTTACAGAAACCCGCTAAAAACATATATTGCATCACAAATGGAGTAATAGAGTGTAAAAACCCTAAGCAAAGAAAATAGAATAAAGTGTTCAATAGTTAACTATTTGTAACTAAAGGAATATCAATATTAGGATATTCTCCATTGGCAAATTGATATATATAACTATTGAAAGATTCCTTAAGGGAAAAAATGGATACAACAAGCCTAAGGCTTGTTGTTTTACAAGTTCCATTTAGATTTAAAGGAAAAAGCTAAACTAAAAAAATGAATTTTTAAAAAAAACAAAATTATTGAAATTGCAAATTTGAAGTTTAAAAATTATAAAGTTGAAGGGAAAGAAATCACTTAGAATTTTGGCTTAAAGTCTACTCTTCACAAGCTCTTTATTCATAGTTAATTTTCTTCAGTTAGAAATGATTGGCATGGGGGAACAACAGCCAAGGGCAGGAGAAACTGGAGAATTTGGAAGATCCTGGAGGAAAAGTAGGAGAAAGAAAACCCAGTAACTAGTAGATCAGCAACGTAAAAGCTGGAGGAGCAGCAACAACGTAAGCAGGGAGGGTTTTGAAAGGTAAGTGAGTAAAAATATTCTAACTTTAAAGTAGATATATATATAAAAGTTAAGGCAAGCAACAGATCAAACAACAACAACAACAACAATTTGAAAGCAAATGGAATCAAAAAACAAGGTAATTGATTTAAAAATACTTAAATATTAACTTCCAATTTAAATTTTCAATATTAAAATAATGAAGAATCTAATCTGAACAAAAATAATAAATATTAAAATTTCAAAGAGCCTGCCCTTTGGGGCAGGGCATGACAGTATTGACAGCGTTGAATTTTTCAGAGACTCTATTATTACACCAGTGCACACCATTGGGTATTTTATGGTGATGCCCCTGGGTCCAAAGGCCATTGTAGTCCAGATGATAAAAAGCACCTGCAATAGCAGAATAAGTATTGCTTCAAATTTTGAATGATTTCAAAGTAGTCTCAAGTTTCAAAGGGATTGGCCGTCCTAAACGTCAAAAAGTCGGGGTTCAAAAATTCAGCATTGGGAAATTAAATTATTTTTGAAGATTTTAAGTCACATTGACAATAGATGGGCTGTGGCTAGACCTGCTGAAAAATGGAACTGTTAAATTCAGTCTCTAAGGCCTCCAAAAAGGCTGGTTAAGCAGTTTGGTACCATCTTGGCAAAATAACATCCCAGCCCTGTTCATGGAATCATGAACAGTGGTCACATAAAATGTCACTTGCAGGAGTGTTTCAGCACTCTGAGAAATTATAAGTAACTAATGGATCCATAACAGAAGCTTATTGGCTATATAGATAAGGCTATATTAGTAAAGACAAATTATTTTCAAGATTTTTTAAGTTTTGACAGGCTCTCATCATGTTCTTGTTGAACCCTTTAATTTCTGCAGTGCATTTACATTAAATTTTTTGATATCTTACCTATTTCTCTTTTGAGTCAATGGTCATCCAGGCTTCAAATTTTTCTTCCTTTCCTCAATAATCTCTAACAGAAGAGGTTGAATGTAAAATTTTCTTCCAAGTTGCTGACTCATTTCAACCTCAGTTTTTTGGGCTTCTTGGCTTCATAATTGTTTTGATTTGGCTCATTTTAAGGTGAGATGGGTTTAGCACTAGTAAGTGATATTTGATGAGGATGGGATAAGCAAATTGTCAAAAGGATAACCCCCAGCAAGGCACTCATGAAAAAAGGGTGCCATTTTGGATCCAAAATTTTTAAAGTCATAAAAATCAATTAGGCAATAAATTAGCAACAGCATTTATAGGAGAAAACTTTCAGGATGAGAAGTATGTTAGTTAGTATAAATTTCAGGCCATAAGATATAAATGGTTTCAGTAGCCAAGTAGACAAGGACAGAATTAAACTTATCCAGTATAGGGGCCCAAAGGACCACATATTCAGTCATGGTATTATTTGTGGACTACTATTTTATTCTGAGAAAACCATCAAGAAACACGTTTCTGGAGGGGAGGGGGTGAAATGATATAAGAAGTGAGTGGGGAGGCAATAAATTAAGATAATTTGATTAAAAGTTTGTCTTCAGGCTTAGCAGTTAAATTTGTGGCTCAATGATGGCATAATTATCTTTTTCGGTTGACCTGCAGGTTGAGTGCCAAGCTCACATGATAGCACATAATGTAAAAATTGATTTCTCATAATTCTAGGGGGAATCAAAGGTAATTAAATATTTTTGATGGCTTTCAGGAAGGGGTAGCTTTATTTCATGATAGATTCCATAATTCCAGGAATTATCTGCCTGAGTAAGAAAGCTTGAAAAGCTGGAAAGCTGTTAAAAAAATTAACTGATTTGATGGATTTAAATCAAACAGTTGATTGAAAATGGGTTACAGCTGCTCCAGTCTGCCAGATGTATTTGATTCCCCTTTGCAAGCTGATGTTGATAAATTAATGTAATATGATAGTCACCAGATATGGTCTTATTTATTAGCATGTTCATCAGAAGTTGGTCACCAAAGGGTTCTTTGCAAACTGGACTAGGTATTTACTTGACAATGCAGAAGGAATAGGAGACAAGGATCCAGGTGGTATTTATTAGTCAAATTTTGATATATATTGAATAATTTTCACTGTTTTAACTCTTAAGAGTTGAGTCCTCCCAAAATTTTACTCAATAAAAATCAAATATCCTCTGGTCTAGTTTTATTTGAAATGCATCTTGTAGTAGGCCTGCTGTGCTACATTACATACAATTTAATTCTTAGCCAAATCATTACAGGAAGATGGGCCCCGCTGTTGGCATTTTGTTGTTGCGTCCACCCAATGTCAATCTGATGCGCGCAAATCTAGGAGTTTTCCTCACTGTATCCAATGCTGAGACATTTGTAACTTCTCAATGTCCTGGATTTTATGCCAAAGACTCATTGATTCTCTCTCAAGTTACTTATCTCAGGCTCCTTTGGTTAAGGTTAATCATTTTTCTTAGCCCCAGTGTATCTTTTGGAAATTTCACAAAATGGTATCTGAAGCTTTGTTGGTGGTTAATCATCAACTCTATGTGGATCTGGGTGGTGATTCCTCATCATCTAGAGACTGCTTCCTATTATCTGAGGATTTCTGTCACACTTTAACCCATTTTTTTGTAAAGAAATAAGTTCAGACAAACAAAATCTGTCAATACCTTGACCACCTTTTGGCGCTGATCTTGTCTTTGTTTTGGGAAATCACTACCTATAATAAATTTCCCTACTGTAACAGATAACTTCATCATTTTCAATTTGGAGCAATTTATTCATAAAAATTCCCCATAAAACAATTTTTCTGCTCCTCAAGGTAAATTATATTTTTAATATTAATGTAATAGATTATGTGGAACTCCATCAGCACTTTACCTAAGAAAGAATCATCTCAAGAAAAATAGCAGTGATATCATCAATAGCATTGTTTTTGATAATATATGGCTTCTCAAAGTGATAGAAACAAATTATGAACTTCCAGCAATTAAAAAATATAAAAATTGTTGAAAACTGATTGGGTAAAGGTCCAGTCAGGCCTTTTCTTCTCCAATAATACATGTACCTTTTAGATACAGTTGAAAAAATCTTTAGGTGGCACAAGCAGGTTGCTAAATTTGGCCCCTCAAATTATTCAGAGGCCCTGTTTAATTTGCCACATCTGAGGCAGTATAATCTTTCATATGAGGGAGCAGGAAATCTATAGCACTCAAATTCATTTATCAAGAGGAATCTTTCTTCTATTATGGCTATTTAGTTTATCTGGGCTATACTATTGATCTAAATATAATTATTAGAATTTTACATTATGAGAAAATGGGAAATATTTAGATTAGATTGTAACCTTTTGTTTTGAAATACAAAGATAGCTTTAGAATTCTGAAATATGTCACCTAGTGTCTTGCAGATCATGTGGCTTGAGAGAAGGGATTCCTCTGGAGAATAAAGTTTGATCCAAGGGGCATATTTGGATCAAGCCTTGAGACTACTCTCTACTTTTAAATATTGAGTGATTTTTGTGGATTTTTAACTGAGATGAATTAATCAAAGGTGTTATAATAACTTTATTAAGATAGAGCACCTTGAAATGGATAAATCAAAATATAAGCCATCTTTATGGCTTTACTTAAAATAAAGCCCCAGTGAAACCACTAAAGCACACAAAAATAATATTGAGAACTTCAAAAATAAGTATAAAGTGCAAGCTTACAAGTTCCCAGGGGTTATACCAAGAATTTTTATAAGCAGAATCTTATTTTCATGGATATTCTAATGATTTATATAGAGTCAGATTACTTATAATAACTTAAATTTTAAAGAGAAGACATTCAATAAAGATGATATGATTTACTTTAGATTTAAATTGGAGCCTACCCAGTTGGAATTTAGTTCCATGTGCTTGAAAGAGACTAAAATACATGGATTGTTTGGATACTATACAGTTTCTATTTGCTATTAATTCAGTGGTATTGAGCCTACAGCTCTTTATATAAAAGTGGTTTAAAAATTAAGGCCCTCAATCAATAATATTTTATAAAAAATAATATAGAGAGCATTTGTCTCCATTAAAATTTCTCTGTTTTCAAGCTAGATCTTCTTATATATATTGAATAACTTTATTACTGCTATTATATGAATATTGACTTTTCCTCAGCTTAAATAAACCATTTGACCTTGTTTGCTAATCATTTTTTATTATGAAAAATGTGGATATTGTTGAGTACATACTTCTGGGTATCATCTAATACAAAAAGAGAAAACTTAAAGAAGATGATGGTACAGTAGTTTTCAAAGATATGGCGCTAAGCAAAAAACTCAACTGTAAGCAAAAATAAATCATCTGAAAATGAATTCAACTAAGTTGTAAACAAAAATAACTCATCTATAAGCAAAATTAAAACCAACTAATTTATATCAGTTACTAACAGATTTGAGCACATTTCTGTTTTTTCTGAGATACATTGATTTTATTTGCATCTGATTTGAATTTGATTACAGATGAATTATTTTCACTTACAGTTGAGTTTTTTGCTTAGTGCCATAGCTTGGAAGCTACTTTATCTTTAATGGATAAAAAGAATTGTATTGATAATCTAAGTGGCAAACAGTATAGTGTACATGTAGATCATGGCAGTCAAAGAGCTTTTAAACATCTTGACCCCTGTAAAACTCAATTTTTATCACAGTATTATATCTAGGTGAGATATTGGTGCCACCCTTTACTCAGCAATTGAGTCATTTCTTGGGAAATAATTTTCCCAAGAGGGATTAATCAACGATGTTGCAACAATAGCATTGTTTTAGGAAATATGAGACGTTTTAATATGATCTAATTTCAAAAAAGTGATTCTGTATCATTTAATATATAATCCATTATTTAATTTTTTTATAAATTAGTGTGATATTACATAAAGTTGTTATTTTTGTTCAAACTTGGTTTTTTATCTGTCTCATACAACTAAATTTAGAAATCTAATGAATCATTCTTAAATTATCAATTGCACTATGCAGTATCACAAAATGTATCATATACGTAGTTTTGCAAAAATATAATTGTGGTATACTTGTTATCCTAAGACAGACAACAATATAATTCTAGTATTTTTATATTCTTTTATCTTTTTTATTATTCCTTTAAACAGTAGGGTTAAGATACTCAGTCAGGGGTTGGTAAAAAACTTAACTTTTACTTAATTTGTTTAGCTAACGATAAGCTTTGGTACAAGTTTATAGTAGTCCATAACTTAGGTTTGATAGTTGAATAAGTTCCCATCAAAATTAATTTTTTGTTAATATTGGCTTTGATTATGGCTCAAGAAACCATTTTATGAGTTTTGATAGTAATATACAATTGGAGATAGTTGGACTATAATGATGTTTAAGATAGTTATGGCTGAAAGTACTTGAGTGAAACCTGTGAGATTGGTTTGTGAAATAAAAAATTACAAGTCGAATTGGATGTGTATGTGCACTTTTTGTATGCTCATCTTAATGGATATAAGACAAGTGTGTAATTGATTAAAAATTAATTTATTTTGGTGGGAAAGTCCATAGCCTAAAAAGATGAGTGCCATCGTAGTTGGGGTGAATTCCTACGCTTTCAATGATTGGTTCGTCGTCAGATTGTTTTGTGATCAGGGCAAAATCTTCTGCACCATTGGCAACCATCTCATCAATGTGGGCGTCAAAGGCAGCTTGCTCGGCTGCGGTAAGTCTGCCTGTTGCAACGGGGGACGCAAGGGTGGTGGCAAAAAGAGCAACAAAGATTAAAGGAATCATGTAGCTTTAGGTTCGATGGCTATGGCATATATATCATAGTTGGCTTTTAGAATGTATATTTCTACTAGTTTGATAGACAGCAAGCAGTCCTCCTTTTGGGCAGTGATCGCAGCAATTCAGCCAAGTGCGATTGTGAAACAGAAGCACATCGCCTGCAATAAACTCCTTTAATGATGTGTGCCACAGCTCTTTATCACAGCCACATCGCCTTACTGAGGTGATCTACTCTGCTCCCCCATTTTTATCCCAAATTTATAAACTCTAAATTAAAACTCGATTTTAAATTGCAATTAAAATCAGCGAGCCATATGATCTACTCTTAAACGGAGTACGCTTTTCAAACTCAAGAGTGGTATAATTGAGAGTGAAATGCTAAAATAGCGAGCCTAAAACATTAGTAAAGTAGAGCGTAAAAAGTGATAAACTCGCAATACGGCCTCAGTAAATAAATTGTTTTCAAAAAAAGCCACTGAACTTCAATCCAGTCAATAAAACATACAAAAATCCCGAAATGAATCAAATATAATAGTACTAGCTAAGTTGTTTTTTGAGGTAAGAATATCTTCCGTCAGTTATTGTTCTATCAACCAATTTCCAGTCACAGTGAAGAAAATTGATTGAACGAACCCGCTTTGAGTTTTCCTTTTTTATTAACTAGCTTAGTTAAACATGTTTTTTACTAAGCCAAATCCAACTTTTTAACTTCTTCAAGCCATTTACCATCATTTGGTTGGGAGTTGATTTCTACTTTTATTTATCATATAAAAATGTAAGAAAGTTAAAAAACATGGATCAAAAAGACAGCTAAACAATTGGAATTTTCTGTTGAAACCAAAAGATCCAAGCTGTTATTGTTTTTCTCTTATTTATGTTGATAAAAATAATTTTTAACAAGGCAAAAATTTGGCCACTTTACATTTAAAAGGCTTGAATATGGTTTTTTAGTTAATTTCACAACATCTATGATTACTTCCTCTTGGGGAAGTAATTCCCTGAGGGATTCCCCAATTAGTCATTAAGTTAGTGGCACTCTTATCAGACACTCATCTTATGTGGGGATCAAACATTTCAAATCCTAAATAGAACATCACCTGGATAAGCCTCATGACTACCATGACATACATGGACAGTATGTAGCTTTGAATGATACTAAATATTATCCTATATTCATATCCAATAAAGTATCATTCTCTTCTTAATTTTCCCCTTTATCTCATTTATTATACTTCCCAGAAGTATACACACAACAGTGGTAGCACAGATAAGTCATTCACACCTATGCAGCTATAAGGAAAAATTCCTCCAAAGAAAATGACCCAGCATATGGTACTCCCCACTGGCTGGAGACAATATGAAGAAGATCAGGACATCCCCACAGGGTATACTGTCTTCAACAATATCCTTGTACCTACCAAACAGTACAACTTCTTCATCATGAAAGGAGTCCTGAACCCACCTCTAATACCAGATATGCCCAAAATACCCAATATTGTATTTCAATGCCCCCGCACAGCATAAATTGGAACATTTTCAGGACTACACCAAAAAAATGACAACCTCTGGATTCAAATTACACAAAACAAGTTCATACAAGTTAACTACCCCCAAAGACTCTGGGAAGGTAAAAGTGCCTTGCAAGTTACCAGGATGGCTTCCCAATTTGTGAGTGATTGGTTTGAACAGCACCATAATAATAATGAAGACTTGGATATGTTCAAAAAGGTATTTCTGGAAAAATTTACCTTAAAGGACTCTGACATAGTGACCATGACAGAACTCCACAAAAGCAAAACATCATGACATAACTCAGAAACTTTGATATTATGAGAACCATTAAATAATATATTACAACATATAAAGACATACATGATCAAGCCCCTGGCAGTATTAACTTTAATGAGGCTGGCCCACACCTGGACTTCTATGATAGCCTCCTCACACAAATTAGACGTCAGTTTGATATGAGTCAATGCAAGAACCTCAAAGATGTATTCTTGGAAGGAAAGCAAGCTTCTCAATAATCTGATCATCTACACACAGCCATTAAACAGAAGAAGATTCCCTCAGCAAGAAAGAATACACATTCTAAAAAAAAACCAACTGAGCTATCAATCCCAATCCTCAAAGCAGAATTTGAAGTACTCGGGCAAATTAAATTAGTACCAACACCACTCCTGAGAAGAAAAAATATCAAGGGAGTTCTTAGGCAAGCTTCCCTTCCCCACATTAAAAGAATTGTCAGGGACCAATTTGTGGACTCAATCATGATCCAAGTGCCCTACAGCAATCATATACTATTTTTTTGCCCAAACTGGAAATAAACTCCTCACTTATCATTTCTTTTTTTGGATACCAAGGCACAGCACTATTTGACACAAGAGCAGACCAATCCTTTATTGACAAGAAATTTGCCAACCACATGAAACTACCTACAACTAGAACAACATCAAAAGTGTTATCATGGCAGACAATAATTCACCCCAGTCAATAAAGAGGCAACCCCATTAGAGGCCCAGATAGGAGACATACAGACTATCCTTAGTGGCCCCAACATTCCAATACATAAGTATGATGTAGTGTTTGGCCTAGATTGGATGATAAATACAAAACCTCACATTAATTGGGACAGTTCCACACTCACAATACAACAAGGAGAGATACATCATGTATACCCTACTAACCTTGACACCCTCATGAGAGATCATGTATTTGTGAAGATTACCAAAGCATAAGAGGAAAATAATACCAGAAGGATTAAATGAAGAATTTTCTCATACAAGGATATTCACTTCAAGAATGTAGAAATCTTGCAAGAGCAAGATCATGTACAAAAAAAATGGTCCAAGGATTCACATCTGTCTTTCAGGAAAACCTGTCAGAGCTCCCCCATAACTGAGGCATACAACATGAAATTAATCTCAATGTAAGTGTATCCAACGTGATTCCTAAATATCAATTGAAAACACAAGAAGTAAAGCCTTAAAGTAGCACCTAGCCAAATCATTAGAAAAGAGTTTACAAGACCCTAAAAGACTCTATTTGGTGTGGCTGTCTTTTTTGTGACCAAAAAACTGTGGCTTATGCCTTGTCAATAAATTGCCAAGCCATTAACAAAGTCAAAACGTATGACCAGGTATCCCTTTCCTCTAATTTACAGCCTCTTTGATTCTTTAAGG
>QTSX02002921.1:121811-291554 GCA_014839935.2 Entomophthora muscae | reverse complement strand
TAAAATTATTTAATAAGATTGATCTGACTACAGGATACTATTAAATTTAATTCAAAACTGAAGACATCCCTAAAATAGCATTTAGAACCAACTATGGCTCCTTTGAATGTGCAGTGATAAACTTTGGCATTACTAATGCTCTCAGTACATTTGCCACATTAATGAATGAAGACTTAATAGAAAACATTGGGAAATAAGCCATGGTCTACCTATATTACACAATCATCTATATCCAAAGCAAGAAGCAGTATTTTAAGGGTGTTACTACAGTGCTTACTGCCCTCCAAGACAAAAAGCTGGTTGTCAAACCTTCCAAGTATGAGCTATTCTCCAAGGAGCTACCTTTCTAGGTTACAACATTGGTAAGGGCAGTTTAAAAATAGATCCTGAAAAGATAAGAGATCTAGCTGATATTCCACCACCTCAATATAATAGCAAATTCTATACTGTAGATTCAGACCTGTGGGTTTTTCAAATCCAAGTACCAATACCAAACTGTAAATTCAAGCAACTCAGCTGAGTAAAGAATAAAAAATTAATAAAATCAATCATTCTTTTTGAAATTTTTTTATATTTTTTAAATTCTCAAATTTCATATCCCTATTGTAGATAATTCAACTATCATAAGACAAGGCTCATCAAGAAAATGTGGGATACCTGAATTAGAAATGCAGGATTCTGATGTAAAATTTGATATTTTCTTTAATTCAATTGAACCAAAGACAGTCTGAAATACCTAGCAAATATAAAATTGCAGGATTTTCAAATCCAAGAACCAAATTTCAGAGCATAGAGGGGATAAATTTGAAGTTAATTTTATTAAAGTACTGTAAATTCAGAACCTAAAGGTAAAAATGCAGGATTGTCAAATTATTTTTGCGTGAACTCACCAACTTACTGGAATACTTTTCATCTTTTTATATAAAAAAGAAAGTTGTTCTGAGATGAAAATTACTCTATTAAGTTGGTGAGTTCACGCAAAAACAATTTGAAAATCCCGCATTTTTACCTTTAGGTTCTGAATTTACAGTATGTCTTAAAAAGGATGTCAACAGATCTAGTGTGGATTTACATAGATTTTTTTAAAAACCAATTACATCCTTGAAATATCACCTAAATTCATTCTAGTGTATCTAAAATTTGGATGCCTAATATTCACTAAAGTAGATATACTTGGCAGTGAAATTGACTAAATATCCACCCCTCTTATTTAGTCTAGTTTTTTAATAAAAATACTAGGGTTTCTTCTCTCAATAATCAAGATAATGAGCTGTTTCTTTGTCTTGAAGAAATCATGAAGAAGTAAACTGAGTCTCCTAATTTAGTAGCCACAACCACTGGTAATTTCTAACCCGCAGACCCCACTCATAACACTACCCAAGAGTGGATTTTTTCTTCTTGGTCTAGTATGACCTTGTTTGTGCACCACACACATGCTACTACTAACCAGAACCATGCACTGGCACTTTTATCTTCCAGTAGCAAATCAACTCAGGATGGCACTCATAGAATTAAAAATCCAGGAGCAGACAATCACATGGTATATTTTGTTGCCCAAGACAGATAGATCCATCATCCAGAAAATTTTCCTGTAAGACACAGAATAAAACTCATAACTCCTAAAACCATTCAGCAAATGGTCATAAAACATAGGATGCTTTTATCCCTTGGAGAAATTGCAACTATGACAGGCTTTCAAAGTCCAATATGGCTGTAACTATGTGAACCTATTCTAAATGTGGTCCCATTCCTGAAAAGACACCAGCTGGGTCCTTTATGTTAGCTTAAGGGGACAGAGCCTATCCATACACAATGGCTATTATGGCAAGTGATCCCTAAATACCCCTAGTCCAGGTGTACCTCCAACTAATACTTCATGAGATCTTCATCAATAAAAGAACAGTTGGTTCCTGGATGAATGAAATTGTGGTTACTTCAAGGGTTGTGACCAATCAAGATTTTAATGGGCTAAAATTAGTGGACATAGACCCTTAAAATTCCAATTTCATTAAGTTCATCAAAAAGGCCAATGAGAACTTGTGATGGTATCATCTTTTTAATGTACATGAAGGCTTCTGTAAGTATCCAAGACTTTGAAAAAAAGTGCATCTAATCTGAAGTGTACAAATGAGCCTAATTTTTTAAAAATTGAAAGAGTTTTATTGTCTGTTTCCCAGTAGGTATGGATTTACCCTTTACAGTATTTTTCAAAGCTCTGGTGCTAAGCAAAAAAAACTCATCTATAAGAAAAAACAACTTATATGTAAAAAAATCAAATCAGATGAAACCAAAAAAATAAGTGAGCCCAAATTTGTTGTTAATAAATACAAATAAATTGAATTATATTGTGTTTGCATCTATTTTTGGTTTTGTTTACTTATTAGTTGTTTCTGTTTAAATCTCAGTTGTTTTTGATTAAATATTGGTTGGTTTGTTTAGTTTCATAGCTTTGAAAACTACTGTATCAAAAAACATCACTAACAGGTATACTTACCAGAAGGAGCTCAAGGCCATTCTGGAAGAGTGGGAAAGCCAGAAAGCTAAGCACACAGTTTTTTAGTGCTGAGATGAAGCAGTGTGAGTGGGCTGCAAAGTGAATTACAGCTCCAGGGCATATCTTCTAGACCTACCCCACTAACTACGCTGGCATGTATCTTACTGATGTGTGTTTATACAGCACTGGTTCTGCAATCAGGCGCTCAAAGCCTGCCATCTACAATGAGCTATGCACCCAAGTTGAGAAGGTTTTTGGGCTTTTCATATCTATCTTTATCAAATACTTGTTCAATCTTATCATCTTCTATGAAAGTGATAGTAATAAGTCAAGAAAATACTCCCACCTACACTCTTGGTTGTGGTTTATCATGTTGAGTTAGCCTATGTGACTGAATAAAAATTCAAGTAATTGAAGCAGGTGACTCTTGTTGTTTCTTTCCAGTCAACCAACTTGGCCTCCCAGCCCCCCCTAAGACACCACCAGCAATCTTTTGACTCAGACCCCCTTTCCAATCCCGCCTTGCTACCATCAAATATATCTCTTATGCAGATGTAGATAATAGTGATGTTCTTTCTGCCACCACTTTATCATACCTCCTTCTAACCAAATAGAAAAATCTTCATCTTTTTTATTTAACAAAAACTTTATTCTATCAAATATATATTTATTTACAAATATATTTTATAGAAAAATTTTGAGTTATAGTAAATAATATTATGTATAATTTCTGAATTAATGTGCTATGTCCATATAGATCTATATGACTCAATCTAGTACATTTAATAATATTAATATAGTTATTGATTTAAAATAACTATATTGGCATTATTAAATGTATTGAATTGAGTCATATATATGGACATACCACATCAATTTAACAAATATAAATAACATTAAAAATACTTGAGGTATTGTGAAATCTAATATTAATTTATGTTTATATGTTTAATTAATAAGCTTCACAAATTATAAGCTGCATACACAAGTGTAGTGGCATGTTTCTTTTGAACCAAAAGCATTTTAGAATTAATATTTAATAAAATTTATATAAACTAGAATATAGATAGTTTTATAAATATCTATTGTAATTTATTACTTGTAATATCATAATATGTGTACAGTAGTTTTCAAAGCTATGGTGCTAAGCAAGAAAAACTCCTCTGTAAGCAAAAATAACTCAGATTCAAACAAAAATCAACTCATGGAAACAAAATCAACTCAGATGCAAAAGAAAAAATCTATAAACTTATATTGATTAACAGTAGATCTGGGTTCACTTCTGTTTTGTTTTCATCTGAGTCCATTCCACTTTCAGATGAGTTGATTTTGCTTTCATATGAGTTACTCTTACTTACAGATGAGTTTTTTTGCTTAGCGCCATAGTTTTAAAGACTACTGCATATATAATCCAAATAAATTTCAGCCCAAGAAATTTATGTTTTTTTATTTAAAAAATACATTCTAATATAATAACCAAAATAACTTATCTCACATGCCAATTAATGCAAGCTTGTTTACAATTATGGGCAATAAGTGTAATAATTAATTAATTTAATAACAATTGTTTTTATATTGTACATTAATTGATAAAGTATAAAGGCTTTATTTGGGACTTTTTAGGAATTAAAAAAGACCAACATCTCAATTTAATTACTGAACTTAAAGCTGCTCTACAAAAAGTTGTGAAAATATAATAGAATATACACTGTGTAGTCACAAAACAGCTAGGTCATGGAGGAAAAAGAGTTATTCAAAAAGAAAAAATAGAAAAAATCAAAATGGGAGCAAATACAAATGAGAAAAATTAAGAAACCATTTTAGATTGCAGGGGGAATTCTTGAAAATTTAGATTTCAAATCATAATAATATAATTTGTGAGAATTCTGAAAAGGCACAAACTCCAATTTGCCAATAAAGATCAAGCTATTAACATCATATACTCATCAACAATTGTTATCAAGAAGCTCACTTTATATATCAAGAAAATATAAAGGAAATAAACCAATGGACACAGTTTTTAACAATTAAAATAATGCAAACAAAAATTAAAATATAATGAGTATAAATAAAGAAGTACCATATATAGAAATATATTCAAATATACCAATAATAAGACATGATATATTAAGTTCAGATGCAGCCATAAATCAGCCATGTTGTAAAGTTACACCTCCCCCTTAGGCCTTCACTTCAATTCCTGCCAAATGCTTGGGGATCTCCACTAAATTGTGTTTGAACAATTATCAGAAAAGTTACTAAAAAAGCACAAGAAAAGCCCTGGAATTAATACTTGTGGAATGATTCCAAAGATGCTTTATCTAACCCACCCAAGAGAAAACCCTGGTTAAATATCATGTGCAAGAGTGGCCGGGAGCAGTGTTAATTGCGCCCAAAGCAGGTCCCTCAATTTTTAGTTGAGTAAGTTTTCCTTTTTTCCTGTCCATTCAAAAATTTTCAAGATCTTCCCACCTTGAGAAATGCACTCATAATTGAACATATCATTAGTCAATCAGTTTGGCAGCATTTGATCTCCCACCCCAATTCTCTCCCCTCCCTTAAATGAACGCAAGAGTTGTAATAGACCTTGCTTCATCATTCTCTACTCTAAAAAAAGTTTGAAATTTGTTGGTTTAATTTGACCTTTTGGCTTTGCCTATTTCTTTTAGTGTTCAGCTAATCCTTTCCTCCCTTTGGTCTCCCAGTAATTGTTAGTGGCAACCTTTTTGGTTTTTGCTGAAACCGCAATTTTGTTGTGGTTGAGAGTTAGGTTTTGTTCTTTATAATCTGCTTCCTAATTCTCACACCTGTCAGCAGGTGCACCATCAACAAGCAGAGAAAATAAATCAAGCTCATACAAGACAATGCCATCAAAATAAAATTAGGAAAAAGCTATATTATTACCTCAGGAGTGAATTATAAAGGCAAAACAGGTAAACAAAAAACACTACACTCTTCTTAAATATGCCAAAAAAGCTCATGTGACCCCTTCAGCCACATGAGAAAGAATTGGTAAGAGTTTATATATAATGTTAAATTACTTTAATCATCACTCAAGATCAATTTAAAATCTAGTAAGTGGTTCTATACTCCCACATTGGGTGTATGGCACCTTCAGCAAAATTATTGTTCTGATAATCTCACTCAAACCAGCTCAGAAAAACAAAAAATCATCAAGAATAATGGAAAATTATTAAACAAGAAATGTAACTTTTAATATAATACCTACACCAAAAAACACATTAAGATGGGTTTTTAAGGCATACCAAACCATAAATAAAATGAAATATAATAAATTGAATATAATAAGAGATGCCTTTACTATAAACTTTAATTATTTTATATGAGAATGTGTACAGGAAATCCTGTACACTAATATAAACTTATATGAAGCAGGATTAAAGGGAACTAGATTTTAACTTGGAATAGTGCACATTTCCAAAGTTGTGTTGCATGGATTTGGTCATAATGTTTCAGGATATGTTGGAGATGAGGGGGTAGTTAATAAAATGAAGTACTTCTTTGTTACTTTCATTGGATTTTGGATAGTCAACAAACAAGGAATACCACTTTATTTCAAAGAATTTTTCAACCATTACCTAAACCAATTTCTTGATCAATATATAAAATAAGCTGTATTATTTTCTGGATTATATACAATCCAAAAGTTGCATTTTTTATTTAACTTGGTATATTGCTACATTTAATCATCAAGATAAACACAAAGTTGGAGAAAAATGTACCAGTCCAGTTCAATTGTTGCCAGCTTGTAGTGGAAAAACAGAAAACACTGTGGGGATATAGGAGGGTGGAGCATATTCTGGTTGACCCATTTGCACAGGCTGTGTTATATGGGTACTATTCCCTGCCTGAGAAGACCCCCTGGTTAATTTGCTTATATTGCTGCATTTTTTCCCACAAGCAGTCACTGTAGGGGTGATGAGTGCCACCCCTCCTTGAAATTGGCGCAAGAATTACACATTATGTCCAAATTTAAATGTGGGTCTAACTAAGAGCAATTGCAGAAGATGATAGGACAATATCAAACACCTTGTCCTCATAATGGTACCACACGCCATCTCAAAAATGGCACTTCAATTTACGCCATCTTGAATTTAATTTGAGATGGTGTTTTTTGCGCTAGTGATTTTGAATCACAAAAAATTAAAATAAACAATAAAATAGTTAAAATTCACATATATATTTATAATATGGCATCTCAAATTTATGCCATCTCAATTCCATCACTTCAAGTCAGATTAATTAAATCTTATTTTGCTAACTTTATTTACACATGAAATCATTTAGTCTGGGGTGTGTTTACGTCATCTTGACTTTACATCATTTTGAATCACACTATTTATCTTTAACTAAAAAAAGCTTATACCCAAACTAAAATAAAGCCTGTTGTATAGTGCCAGAAGATTTTCCTATAGTATTAATCTAATGCACTTATAATAAGAGCAACCTAAAAAGATGCCACTATGATAGTCCTTCTAGTGATTATCATTGCTGGGTAAAAAAACAAGTTTTTTTATATGTAATTTATAACTTTATTATACATGGATACGTTGATAAAGGTTCTCTTAATAAAATATTTTAATAGTGATTTTAATATGGAAGAGGGTTATTATGCTATTTTGATTTATGTCACTTCAAATTCCACTTAGTTTCATATCACCCAATTGATTTGATACGCACAATGAATAGGGGGAAATAAGGGGAAATTACATATGACACCAGGCTACACTATATCAATTCCATCACTGCAATTCTTGCTTTCCACCTTTCAAAAGTACACATTCACATCAAATACCATATTAATAAAAATGTAAGAAATTGCCTGAAACTTTGCAAATATATTTTTTGACCTCCTCTAAACAGCTGGGTACTTTTTAACCCCAGTTGTATAAGCTAGTTTTTGAGAAATTCAAGTTTTACTCTTTGGCCCAGTTAAGGTAGCTCCACCAGAAATATGTTAATTTAATATAAAAAAATGGTCATAACACTATGTTTTTGAGCTACAGCACCTCAATTACGTCACTTCAAAAACAAAATTTTGACTGCAAGTTTTCAGTCAAAACTCAAAGTTTTGCATACTTGTGTTACTAATAAAAATTTATTTTTACAAAACAAAAAACATTGAAAATTTGATATTATATATTTTTAGATCTTCTCTACAATTTTATGTGAAAAAATCATTTTTTTATATTGAAAATGTTCTCATTTTTCTCTTTAAAAACAACCCCCCAATTGCTCATATTGTGATACTAATTAACTTTTAGATGCCTCCCAAGCCTATCACCAAAGCTGCGCCCAAGGCCACCAAGTCCAAGGTCACTCCTCCCAAGGCCAAGAAGGCTAAAACTACTCCTAAAAAGCATTTGGCTAAGGGTAAAGCTCCTCCTAAGACACTCACGCCCTCACCAGAGCCTGAGGAAACAAGCCCAACCCCTACCCACTCTCCTTTTGTCTACTCCCCTTCAGATCCTCAGGAAAAGTTATTCAACTTCAAACGCCACTCTGATCTCACCTCAGAGCCTGAAGAGGAAGAGTAGCAGGAGCCTGAGCCTGGTGCTCCTGCAGATGAGCAAATTGAGCTCTGGGATATTATCAGCGTTCACAATATATGCAATCAAAATGGCATATTTGCTGTGCCTGCCACATATCCAGCCAGCTACCACATCATGACTAAGAAAGGGGGTGCCAGCTTTGTCTACAAGGGCTATAGCTTCATCTGTAATGACAAGAAGAAACCCATTCATCAACATCACTACAAATGTGATAACGTTGGGTGCCCTTCTAGACTTGCCACTTATGGGTTTACTAGGTTCAAGGCCATGACTACTAGCCATGACTGTGCGGCAACCTCCAGAATTAACTCATACAGAATGGAACATCCTCCATGTTGACAATTCTCAAAAAAAAATTTACTTTTTTCAATATTAAAGATTATTTTTTCTTTATTAAATAATTGACACTGATAATAGAAGCAATGTTTGATTTTTATTTTGAGCTTTTAATTGAAATCATAAAAGATAAAGCAAAAACAATTTTTGAAATTGTCAACATGGAGGATGTTCCATTCTGTATGAGTTAATTCTGGAGGTTGCCAACTGCGCCAAGCCTTTTGACCCCCTTTATCAACTGATATGCTGGTTTTTTTGCCAGGTGATCCCAACCACCAAGGGTCAAACTGCCACTGAGGTTGTCAATGATGCCCTCCTAAATTTAAATGATACCCAACTTGCCACTGTTTGTGGCGCCTCAAAATTACAGAGATATCTCACTGATCAGAGATATGTTCTGAGCACTGAAGGCGTCAGTGCTTCATCATTTGACCAGTTGATCCTAACTGAGGAGCAGAAACTATCTTGTCATGAATTGAGATTCCTTCTCCACAACAACAGCCAACATGCGCCTGAGCGCATCATTTGCTTTGCCACAAGCCAGGATCTGTGCAACCTGTTAAAAAGCAAGACCTGGCTTGCAGATGAAACTTTCTCCACCTGCCCAAAGCTATTTAGCCAGCTTTGAAACATCCATGGGCAGGTTGGAAATCTAGTTCTTCCCCTGGTCTTCTTTTTCCTCCCAAATAAGAATCAGGAAACTTATTCATGCACTTACACTTCTAAAGGCCAAGTTGGATGAAATCCTCCCCACCATTGAAGAGGAGCCCAAGGAGACCAGAGGGTGCAAGAAGAAAGCCATCTTCCAATCAGAGGAAGCCACCCAAATCAAAAATCAGCCAGAAATCCTTCCCTACCATTAATACCTGGTAGTGGATTTTTAACAGGCTCAGGAAAATGCTTTCATCAGAGTCTTCAAGAGCTCCCTGAAGGGATGCTACTTTCACTTCTGGCAGGTACTCTGCTGCCGCCTCCAAAAGTGCTCTGACCTTCATGAGCTGGTCAACTCTGAAGACACTAAAGAGGCCAAGGACGTTTTTAATTGCTTTGCTGCCCTTGCCCTTGTGCAAAAGGAGGAGACAAATGCCTTTTACAACGCCCTCCTCCAACATCCCTATATCCTTGCCAACCAGGTAGCCTTTGCTCCGTTCATAGAGTATTTTGAAACTCAATGGGTTGTACTATTTCAAGGAGCATGCTGTATCAGAAAAGGCGGTGACTCAATCCAATGGAACTTCTTTAAGCAGGTATAAGATGGCCTGATCAAGATCACCTCTTCCCTTTAAGGGTGGCATATCCAGTTTGCTACAAGGTTCAGGGTTCATAAGCCCAAATTCAACAAGATAATGGTGCATCTCAAAACCCAGCAGGCCATCTCTGCTCAGCTCTTCAAGACTGGCATGAAGTCCAAGGGCAACCCCCCAAGCAGACAAAAGCAGTGAAAAAGTATACATAAATTAGCAAGGTGGTTCTTGCCTACTATCCCAAGGATAGCAAGCTTGAACATCTTCAGGCCATATCAGTAGCACTGTCAACCAATGTTTGAGCTCTTTCTAAAATAAACTCTTATTTATCTTCTCTCTTCTTTCCTTTATTTTTTTTTGACTTTTCTTTAGTATTTGATACAATTAATTGCTTATTTTAAAGTATATATCATAGTTATAATAGATGAAAATAGTTGTTTTGAGTATATTTTAACTTTTGGGCTTTACACAACTATGTTGCTACTATTTTAACCCCATTTTTTATTGCATATTTGGAATTCTGAGGTTTTAGTAATCCTAGAAATGTTTTTTAAATTTTATTTTTTGAGAATTATTTGGGATTTTTTTGGAGTTCAAAAATCTAACATTTTAAACCCAGTTTTTCTTAGTCAAATGCCGTAAATCAAAATGGTGTTTTTATTATAAAATTGAGATAGCAAAAATTGAGATAGTGTAAATTGAGATAGTGTTTCCAAAATGGCGTGTCCTACCCTCATAATAACTACAGTTTTATTTCTCTGTCTAATTTGCTTAATTCAAAAATAAACTTTACATTTGCTTTTATATCTTTTTTATTGATAATCTTATTTTTTATTCATTATATCTTTATTTACTAATTGTATTTGATATTTTATTATTCTTGTTTATTTGTTGTTTATTTATTATTTTAATTTATATTAATATTTTTAACTAAACTTAGTTTTATAATTATTGACTTTTGGCTTAACCCAAGTAACCATTAGATATACCACTATTCCTGGAAACAACAAATCACATTTCAATTTGACTAGATTTCCCAAATTATACAACTAGTATTCAGCACACTTATGAAATAACTAGATTGAATACAGGGTGGTATTGGTGCTACCTGGATAAGATTAGATGGTTAAACCTGATGTGGATACAAATCAATGAACTGAATTATTACCAAACATTAAAACAGAAACTAGTCCATAATCCAAATCAATAAAATAAATCAATTCATTTATATTTGTCAGGGAACCAACCCTGACTGGACGGCTTGCTAGTGTTTGGGAACTGGCAGGTTGTGGACTGGATGGGCAGGGCCCACCAAAGGATTGGTGCTAAGTTAATGAGGTAGGACATTAACTTGCCCACCCACAATCACGGACCGGCAGCAGGGACAATAGTATTGATTATTCTCATGAGAATAATGTATACAATTCCAAAAAGCTTGTTAGTATGATCCAGGGGGAGTTTGGCAGCAGAGGCAGGCATTTTTTTGGGGGTGACAGGTGGTTCTATGTCCATTTGGTAGGCAGGAAGGAAGTTGTATTTATCTCTGAACAGGCAGGGTTTGGTAATATACCAAGGGCCTTCTCAGTTGTATCTGGTTAACTCTGTAGTTCTGGCCAAGGGATCCCAGGCTAGTATGTTGTTGGTGGTGTAGTCCTTGTACTCAGGCTTTAAGGGGTACTCTGTGAAATGGACAGGACCAAAGGGAGCACCAGGTGGGCAATACGTAGCTGGCAGGGGGTCAGATGATCTTTGAGTTAAATGGCAGATGACAAGAATAAAATACGGCAATAATTGGGGAAACCAATATCTCATAACATTTTTTTAAAAATGACAATGGGGATTGATCTTGGCCTGGCAGGTATTTATACCACACTTCCAGGCTTCACTACCTGGTCAGATTTTCTGGGCTTAGGCAGGTTAGCATCAGGGGTCTCAGATGGCAGTGTGGCGCTCGGCACTGGCAGTTTGCCACTGACTGCTTTGGGATGAGAAGACTTCAAATCCTTCTGTTTGTTGATTTGGGTATTGGGTGCCTCCTTGGGTTCAGTGCCTCCCCTGGGACTTTGGGGGAGTTCATAATAACTCTCATGAAGAAACCTGCGTATTTCACCAAGAAAACTGCCAGTGTCAGGCGTTGGCACCTCAGGGAAATTCTTGGCATCTTGCACTGGCAGTTTGCTTGCAGAATCCTGCGGGACAGCTAAGGGTTTGGGTCCTGGTGGGCTGGTAACAACTTTATCAAACAGTAGTGGGTTATTGGGTTCCCAGCCCATGGGTCTGGCGGTCTGTGAAGGGTTTTGCCCAGGGTTCAACTCTGGATCCGTATTTTGAGTTTTGGAGCATCCAAATTGTCATTCCTGACAATATTTTCTTAATTTCATATTTATTTTTAATTTTTATTTTATTTTATTGTTACTTTTTGTATATTTTGTTTTTATTGTACAGTATTTTTCAAAAATGTTGAGATAAACAAAAAAATATCAGTCTAAAACAAAAACAACTTAGTCTGGAAGAAAAATCACAGTGTATCCAAATCTATTGTAATTTAATATAAATTAATTGATTTTTGATTTTTTAGAATGATCTGTTCTCTATTTTAGACTGAGATTTTTTGTTTATCTCAAAATGTTTGAAAAACACTGTATTATTTATTTGATTGGCGGCTAAAAAAAAACTTGTGCATTGTTTTTATGGCAATAAATATTAAATTATCTTTAATTTGAATTAAAAATATATATTTTAATGCTAGAAGTAAAATGATTAAAATATAAAAATATTAAAAACAATTACAGCTATGTTGTGTGTATAATTCTGGGAAGTATAATAAACAAGATAAAGGGGAAAATTAAGAAGGTAATGACACTTTATTGGATATGAATATAGGATGCTATATAGTATCATGGAAAGCCACATTTTGTTCATATACATCATGGAGGTCATGGGACTTATCTGAGTAATGTTCCTCTTAGGTCACAAGGCTTATTCAAGTTGTGTTACATTTAGGATCTGGATTATTTGATCCCCATAATACATGGTCAACTAATAGTAGTGCCACTAATTTATTGGTTGGTCAGTGAGCCATTCAGTGACTCATTCAGTGATCTAATTGGCAACAGTGCTCATGTCAACATTAAAAATGTCAACACTATAGTAAAGTGATAACCCAGGTTTAAATAATGTTGTCTCCTGGATGTCAACACTTTTTTAAGTAACAAAACACTTTACCATTAACATTTTTAATATAAAAAATTAAGATGTATTATTATCTAAAATGACACCAGAGAGTCCAAAAATGCAATAAAAAACATACCACAAGTAATTTAAGGAGATATAAGCAAGTATCTTTCAATTTACTATGTAAATTACACTCTTTATTATAAAATTATTTTTTTCCCATAAAAATTAAAATTCCAATGAACCAAAAATAAAGCTAAATTTTATATCATTATAACTACAAAATATAATAAAACTCTATATTTAATTTATTATACTTTATATAAGCACAACTGAAAATATCTCATACCTTAAAAATAAATTAACAAAATATAAGATATTTCTTACAAAACCACATTGAAACTGTATCTTAAGCTTACCATTTATATCTAAAAAGATTAGTACTATCCAAAAAATAAAATAATATAAAAATCAAAAGTAAAAAATATACAGGCAAAGCAAAGCAAAGCAAGGTTTACTGGGATAATTAAAGCCACCAGCAAGAGCAGTAGCAACATCTTTTAGGTACTTCTTGATCTCTGCCACCTTGTACTTCTTCTTGACCACCTTCTAGATGTCCTCCTGATAGTCCTGCTTCTTGGACTTTCTCTTTTTGGGGGCCACCCAGTTGGCCAGGATGTAAAACTTGGAAACAGTCCGGGCCTGCTCCTCCTGCAGCTTCTGGAAGAACTTGTTGTACTTGGGGTTTTACCCAACTTTACCTTCAGGTGCTTGTGTCAAGCCTCCAGGCTAGAGGTGGTCTTCATCTCCCCCTTGATACAGGCGCTCTGGTAGTTCCAAGGGGCATTAGCCCTGCTCTTACCTCTCCAGGAAGTCACCTTCTTGCCTACCC
This sequence comes from Entomophthora muscae, assembly GCA_014839935.2. Classification (NCBI taxonomy): domain Eukaryota; kingdom Fungi; phylum Entomophthoromycota; class Entomophthoromycetes; order Entomophthorales; family Entomophthoraceae; genus Entomophthora; species Entomophthora muscae. The sequence continues at coordinate 277,841 of QTSX02002921.1, read as the reverse complement.
ATTGCCGCTCAAAGTACTCAAGGTAACCCTTGAAGATGGTGGAGTGCTTCTTGATATAAGCGTCCTCCAGTAGGGCCTCAAAGCCAAGCCCAGTATGCTCTGGCTGCACAAAAGCCAAGGCAGCAAACTGGGTGATGGCAAAGCGGCACTTCCCTTTACCATCATTAAGATACTTGTCAAAAAGCTCCTTATTTCTCTTGAGGTGTTTGATGAGGGCCTGCCTAAAATGAAAGAAGCAGCCCTGAACTTCTCCATTGAAGGTGGCCTCAAAGGCTCTGAACTGAGAAAGCTCAAAGTCCATAATGATCACCTTTGGCCCAAGTGAGCGCGCATGAGATAGCTGCTGTGTGGCTAGGGTGGACTCATCCTTATCAGAGGAGGAGGGATTTGCCCTTGTGGTGTGGGTGATAGGGGAGAGCTGGTTGGCAGGAAGAGAGCTCAAAGCATCCCAGACAATTTTAAATGCTCTGGAATAGACCTCTGTTTTGGCACCAGGCAGGAGAAAGAAAACAAAGGGGGATAACCTGGGCATCAAATTGCCTGTGCAGGACCCAAAGCTGCTTAAAGAGGGTGGGGAAGGTTGCAAATGTGCTGTTGCACAGCCAGGTGGTAGCAGTGTTCATCTGCTCCAGTTTTTGAGTTGTGTTGTAGACAATGATCCTATTTTCCACTTCTTGCCCATTTTCATGGAGCAGGAACATCTCTCCATCCTCAGTTTTCTTGAGGGCATCAGAAAGGACCAGGTCTTCAATTGTGGTTGCGCTCTTGGCCAGAGGGTTTGAGACTTGGCCCCTATAATTAACAAACTTAACCAACTGGATATGGTTTGGCACCCTCTTCAGATTGGTGGGGGATAGGTGCTTACAGGAAAGCATGGCCAGCTGAGTGGGTTAAAGGTCCTTGGAGGTAGGCATAATCTGCACAAGGTACCATTTGAGAAGGCAGGAGATGGTAGTGTTGGGTATGAAGGTATGCTTGCCCTTAATAGTTTTTACCAAGTCCCAGCGCTCAATATTGAGCCGCACTGGGCAGAAGCAGTCCTCATAGGTATAGTGCCAGCTCTTGAAGCCCTGGTTGGCGTTATTGCAGCTGAAGATGTAACCATTTGCTACCATGGCTGGTCCCCCTTTGACGCTCATTATGGGGAAGTATTTTGGCAAGGTGGAAGAAACCTTGAACTTCCCATTGACATTGAAGATATTGTGGGCCACAGAGGGTCCCATGGGCCAGCAGGAGCATGGCAGAAGCCAGGGAAGTAATCAGGCTGGGGCTTTGTATCATCCCCAGATGAACTTGAAGTAGGAAAGTTTTGATGGGGGTTGCAGAAGGGTGCTTATATTAGTGCTCCTCATGTGTAGGAGGCTTATCCTTTGGAGGGGACTTCTTGGCTTGGCGCTGCTTCTTGGTAGGCTCCTTGTCTGAAGCCAAGTTGTAGAAACTGTGGTCAGTAACTGAACCATCAGATTTCTCTCTCCCAGTGGAGTGAGCAGGGCTCTTCTTGGGAGAGGGCTCAGGGGAGGGCTTGGGAGTGGCCTTCTTTGATGAGACAGGCTTTTTCTTGGTGGCTTTGGTGGGCTTAGAAGAACGCTTGGTACCCTTTGGTTGTTTTGAGGTGTTCTTGTCCTAAAAAAATAAGTAAAAGGGTTAAAAAAAGTAATGTATTTAAAAAAACATACTAAATAAAAATTAAATTTTAGATGGTTTTTATTGGCATTTAAAAGTTTAAAAATACTTGAATAGTTTTTATTTTAATATAGCTTTAAATAAAAGGTTAAAAGTTAAGAGATTTATGTAAAAGTAGTAGCTTTATATATAGATTTTATTTTAAAAATTAGAAAATATAAAAGATAAAAGTTAAAACTACAATATATCAAAAAATAAGATGTTTTTATTATGTAAAACATAAAGTTTTATATGTGAGAAGTGAAAAGTGTTGACATTATGAGTGAAAATTAGTAAAAAAAAGCTGAGTTCTCACTGTTGATTTGAAAAATTGTAGAAATTATTATTGACAACATTGTCACTGTTGACATTTTTTTGAAAATGTACTATTAAAAACATAGTACGCTTAATCAAATTTATGCAGGCTAGCAAATATTACCCGTTTTCTGTGTATTTTGCTCATAAAATAAAATTAAAAAACATATGAAAATAAGTAAAAAAAATAATCAAAGTTCTTTATTTCTTTATTAAAAATTATGCTTGTGTAGTAATAAGATGATATTTTACCATAGCACTTATGTAAAGTTGTTAATAAGTTGTTTTCAGTAATGAAAAGGGTAAAGTGTCAACAATGACACTTACAACATTCTTTATATGAGGTGGCATATTAATTTAAGATTAATTGTACCACTATAATTTTCTTAACTCCACCCTGGCAGATGATCACAAGCAAGTAAACAACATTTCTGAGTGTCAACATTATTTTCAATGATAAACTCTATAGTAAATTACATAGTAACTCACGCTTAAAATATTAGATTGCTGTTAGCCACCAAACCACTTAATATATTAAAGCCAGAATAAGTGCCACATATATATTTATAAGATAAACATTTCAACAATCAGCTATAAGTGCAATGTCTTTTTCAATATAATAATGTAAAAAAATATTTTTAAATCTTCACATAATTTTTTTATTGTAGACGTTTCAGTTTTAGTATTAAAAATAAGTTGTGCTTAAAAAGTGTTGACATTGACACTTTTACGTTGTGAAAAAAAATAAAAAAATAAACTAATTTTTATTAGTAAACATAAAGGAAAAATTTGGTTAAATCAAGTTTTTTATTAAGCTTAATATTAAATTGTGTCAAAATGGCCACAATCTTGTTGTGTTTTCTGGGTTTGCACCCCTGAACGCTTTTAAAAAGAATTAAGCTAGCGTGACTAGCAAAAAAACATAGGAGATTTTGAGTTTTGAGTTTACAATGACCATGTTGATAATGTTTCAACATGGGCGCTGTTGCCATCTAATTGGGGTGTTAATTTCCCAAGAGGGAGTAATCAAAGATGTTGTGACATCTCCCCCTAGGGTGCTGGAAGGCAGAGCCTTGATAATTTTCCTTAGAGTGTTGGGGATGTGGGCTTGGTATTGATCTAGTTTGGTGTTGAGGACAGGGATTCTGGAATTTTGTTGGGCTATTCTTGCTTTACACAGGCGGAGTTGGTTGTGGTGCATACATTTTAGTTCAGTTCAGGATCTAATTCCTTTGACAAGGTAGGTATTGTTGGGCTTGAATTCCATGAAAATGCCTGGTCCACGTAGCCCTGGTTACAATTTATGCTGATTGTGATTGACAACCCATATCTTGTCCCTGACTTGGAATCTTTCCTGCTGTAGTGGGATTGCTTCTCTCTCAACTCTTTTTTGTTCCATGGCTTCCTGGTCTCTTATAGCATGCTGTACGTTGGGATCACTGTTGTTGGGCACCTTTAAGGCAGAGGTAATTGTGGTCCTGTGGTTGTACTAACAAGAGCAGGCTTTTGTCCATAAATAAGTTCATAAGGGCATTTGCCCTGTTATGGTTGACTTGTGTTCTACAGAGCATGAGTGCTGTTGGCAGAATGTTGACCTAGGCCTTTGGATTGTTAGCAGATAACTTACTGAGGGCTTCTAAAAGCAAGCCGTTTAGTTGTTCTACTTGTCTATTTGCTTGTGGGTAATATGGGCTGGCTGTGACGTGTTTTATTCCATTCTTGGCAAGATATATATTGGTGTCAATGGCCTTAAGTTTAGTTCCTCCATCTGTGATCAGAAGGACATGTTTTCCAAACTTGGCTATGATTTCTTTCCCAGTAAATTGCTTCACATCATTGCCTTTTTGTTTTTTTGCGGCTTGTGCCACAGGCCACCTGGTTGCACAGTCAATAGGTATTAAAATTTACTTTTTGCTCTTGTTCTCACCAGGCATTTGTCCCACAATATCTAATGACCATACCTTGAAGGGTTGTGTGATGAATACAGGTACTACTGACTTGGGTGATGCCTTGGTTTGGGCGTACTTCTCACAGACTTTGCATTGTTCCAGTATTTCCCTGATATCATCTAGCATGTTGGGTTGCCAGTAGCGTTTCTTGAGATATTTGTGCAAGTTTCTTCTATGGGTTTGTCCCAGGTCTCTGTGATATCAGAGGATTGTGTCAATCTTTTGCGTTGACAGGACGTAAGGTATGGTATCATCATTTGGAAGTATTTAGTGCATAGTGCCATATACGTTTTTGAAAAGATGTTTGTTCTTAAGGACCTTCTCTTGGATTTCCATTGGTGTGCCAGGTGTTAAACCTTCTTGGAGATTCTCCATGATGAGCATGGGCCAGTCAGGGTCCCCATCAGCGCATAGGAGGTTTTTATACATAGCCGTGAAAGGGCATCTGCGGTAAGCATTTCCTTGCCTGCCTTGTATTTGATTTTCATGGGGTATCTCTGTATTAGGCTCACCCACTTGGATTGCCTTCTTGACAAGTGCTTTTTTATCTTAAAGAATATTAATGATTTGTGATTGGTGAGGACTTTAAATGTTTGGGCTCCTTCTATATAAAATTGCCATTTCATGAGGCAGTGTACAATGGCTACTAGTTCTTTATTATGCATGGAGAATCTTTGTTCACAGTTGGAAAGCTTTCTTGACTTGTACACCATAGGTAGAAAGTCTTTTTCTGCCGTCTGGATATGGAGTACTCCTCCTATGGCGCAGTCAGATGCGTCGGTTTCCAACTTTTATATCCCTTCATGGTTTGGGTATTGAAGGATAGCAGTAACCATTTGTTCTTTTAGTTGACAGAAATTTTAGTCTCATAGAGGTATCCATAAAAATTTAGTTGTTTTTCCTGTAATGGCTGATAGAGGAGCCGTCAGAGCACCCTAATCAGGGATGAATCTTCCAACGTAGGCTACCATGCCTAGGAAGGTACAGAGTTTGCTTTTGTTTCTGGGAGCTGGCATTTTGGTTATGGTACATATCTTTTCTGGGTCTGTTTTGATTCCTTCCTTGCTGATAATGTGATCAAGGAAAAGGAGTTCAGCCAAGAAGAAGTCACACTTTGATGGCTTGGCAATGAGTTGGTTTTCTTTGAGAATGCAGAGGACCAGGCAGACATCTGCCCAGTGTTGTTTTAGGGTTTTGCTGTAGATAATTATGTTTTCCAGGTAGATTATTGCTTTCTTCCCAATGTTTTCTTTTAAAACCTTGTTCATGAAGATCACAAAGGTGCTAGGGGCATTTTTCATGCCAAAATTGAGGACAACACACTTGTGACCATACAACAGTCACTGTTAAGTATTTAGCCAAATAAATACTTAATATAAAGATGTTCTGTTTTTGCTGTTTATTTTATGTGGATAGATTGACTGAAATTCTTCAGATAAATATTCCTGGAAACTTGGTATTTATATTTAATAAAAGAACAGAATGTAGTTTGTTAGTTAGGCTGTACTAATTGACAAAACTAAGGCAAGATTGGTCAGATCAATCTTGGAGACTAGGTGTCTCAAACCAGTTAATTCCCCTTGAAGGTTTATTGATACCTAGGGTAAAAAGGGAATCTTAATAGGGGATTGTATGGGGTATAATAGGCAATTATACAGTGTATACTAGGTGATTATATGGCGTACAATAAACAAATATACAGTGTATAACAGGTGATTATATTGCAAGTATTTGATCCAAATTCTCACAATGACTTGTGGTCTTTGGTCTTAATCAATTAACTGTGAAGGTTAATTAAGTTAATTGATAGGTTCAATTAACAGAAGAGAATTGTCTAAATACAGGCAATGATGCCTGGGTATTTAGGATTGATCAGCTGGTTTCCAGTTGGAACACCAATAGCTTGGATCTGGAATATGTGACTCCACAGGGTTTTGGCGCTGGGAGCTGAGGAAGCTCCATGCTGAATGGATACATTGAGATGAATGGCATCAGGTGACTCATTCCCATTGTAGGTTGATTCTCATAGGTTGAGAAATATTGGTGATCTTTTAGATAAAGATATAGATTTGTATGAATCAAATGTCATAGACCATGTGATATGAATCCTAGGTTGATTCAGGAACCAGAGGGGTTTTCAGCCAAATATGCCCCAAATGATATATAAGCAAAAACAGCTAAACTTTAATAAATATATATTATTGATTTTGACGCTTTACCCTCAACTGCCTTTTCAATTATTATGTCTTCTTTGTTAAACTTTGAAAGGGCCAAATTTGGAGTACTTTGCATGAAAACTGCTGCTGCCAGGAAAGAGGTTCCTAAAATTTTGTTGGAGGAAGCTTGGGCAAGCTTGGAGGTTGTCAAGACGGTGCCTGAGGAGTCCTTGGTGGAAGTAAAGGCTGCGTTTGAAGAGTTATACTCCAATTACTTTGCAAAAGAAGGGACTCCTGCCCAAGGAAATTAAATTTATGTGTGGGATTCCTGGAACCTGTTAGTAGGATGGGAAAAAATCTTACAGCAAGCAAAAGCAAAGGCAAATTGTGAAATTGAGTCTTTAAGGGCAAGAGAGGAAAAGAGCGTTGAGATCATGGCCCGTTGGCGGGATGATAACAAATTGTTGTCCCATAAAATTGCCTCCCTGGAGACAAAGCTCCTCAAAGCTTTGTCAAAGGAAGATAATGGCAATAAGAGTCAAGGGCAGGATAATGGCGGGATGGACAGGTTGGATCTGGATCTGCCACAACACTCAAAAGATCTTTACTTGGTTCTAAATGTGGTCTTTGGAATGTCTTCAGGATTTATGCAAATTTGATGGTAGCCTGCTGCCAAGTCAATTTTGTGAAGATTTGGGACCCCCCAGGGCGTCAAAAAGGTCATCAATCAGGGACAGGGGATACCTGTTCTTAATTATGACCTTTTTGAGTGCCCTGCAACCTGTGACTAGGCAGAGTCCCCCATCTTTCTTTGTCATAAAGAAGACAGCGGCACCAAAAAGCAATTTTGAGGGTCTAATGAGGCCCTTCTTGAGAGCTTTGTCCAAATAGGCTTTCAGATTTTTGTCTTCTTGGGGTGTAAGGCAGTAGATGGGCCGTGCTTTTGGGACACTCCCCTTGAGATCAATTTTGTGTTGTATGCCAAGGCTGGGTGGTAACCCTGATAGGGTTTCTTGGAAGACTGAAGGGAACTCACTGACAAGCTAATCTCATATATAGTCCTTTTCACGTCTGGCCTCTGTATTTTTAAAATGGATAATCTCATATATGCAGGTGTTACAATTGATCTTGCTGGGGTCAGTTTCCTCTTCTGTTTCCATGATTTTCACAATCACATAGTCTCTCATAAGCGTATCAAGGTGGGTTAGATAGACATGGTGGTTTACTTTGCCTTGTTGCATTGTTAGGGTTGTGCTGTGCCAGTCAATGTGAGGTTTGGTCATTCTCATCCAATCTAGTTCAAGTATAACATTTTATTTGGGGATTGGTATGATAGGATCACTAAGCGTTCTTTGTATGTCTCCAATTTGGGCGCGGAAAGGTTTTGCTTCTTTGTTGACTGGTGTGCTCCTGTTGTCTGCATGATAACTCTTTTGATGTTGCTTTGGGCTGTTGGTAGTTTTTTGAGGTTGGCAAAGTTCTTTTCAACAAGGAATTGATATACTCCAGTGTTAAATAGTGCTGTGCTCTGATATCTGCAAAAGCAGAAAGGATAGATGAGGAGTTTATTTACAGTTTGGGCGGTAAACAGTAGAGGATTGCTGGAGAGTACTTGGATCATGGTGATTGAGTCCACCTCTTAGTCCCTGTAAAAGTCTTGTGAATTGGGAGAGGGTGGCTTTCTTAAGCATTCCTCTGAGCTTTTCCCTCCTCTTTGGTGTCTTCAGTACTTTTTTGGTTAGCCTGCGCTGTACAGTTCCTGTTTTGAGGATGGGAGTTATTGGTTTGATTGTTCTGCTTATTGGGGAAAAGGTCATTCTTTGCCTTGGGGTTTTCTGTTTTTCTTCTTTGTTGTGTGTAGATTGTCAGATTTCTGAGCTGTGTGTTTTCCTTCCAAGAATACATCTTCAAGATTCTTGCAGAGGGTCATGTCAAACTGATATTGGATATGTGTGGGAGGCCATTGTAGAAGTCCAACCAAGGCCCTGGCTTGTCAAAGTTGATAGTACTGGGGGCTTGGTTGTTTAAGCCTTCATATGCTGCAATACAGTCCTTGATTGTTCCTGTCATTTTGAAGTTTCAAAGTTCTGTCATGATCACCACATCAGAATCCTTCATGGCAAATTTTTTGAGGAAGGCGGCTTTGAACATGTCCCAATTTTCATTTTGGTTGGGGTGTTGGTTGAGCCATTCACTTACAAAACAAGAGGCAGCTCCCGTGACACGGAGGGAAACTTTGCTGGCCTAGAGTCTGCAGGGGTAGCCTACTTGTGTGAACTTGCTTTGTGTGCTGTTGATCCAGGGGTTGACGTTTTCACAGTGTAACCCTGAAAAGGTCCCAATTTCTGCTGAACTTAGGTGTTGGAATACAATGTTAGGTATTTCAGGCTTTTTTGGCTCTGTTGTGGTTGGGGCTACAGGTAACAGTCTGCGGGCTTTGAGAGTGTTATATTGTTTGATGGGCACAAGGACGTTGTTGTAGATAACAAGACCTGCAGAGACGTCTTGTCCTTCTTTGTAGTCTCTCCAGCTGTTAGGGAGTACCATTGTTTGGGTCTTTTTCTTAGGAGGAATTTTTCCTTTGAGTTGGGTAGGTAAAGATAACCTACCTGTGCTACACTGTCATATCTATACTTCTGGTAAGTATAATAAACAAGATAAAGAAAAAATTAAGAAGAGAATGATACTTTATTTTATATGAATATAGGATATTATATAGTATCATGACAAGTCACATGTTGTCCATGTACATCATGAAGATCATGGGGCTTATCTGAGTAATGTTCCTCTTAGGTCATGAGGCTTATTCAAGTTGTGTTCCGTTTAGGATCTGGATTATTTTATCCCTGTAATAAATGGTTGACTGATAGTAGTGCCACTGATTTATTGGTTATGAGGTTAGTCTAATTAACCACAAAAAATCAGGCTAATCATTGCATGCAGTTCATTACATTTACACGCTGTACTATCACTAGGCTGATACTCTATTAAGTGTAGTAATTATACGCTGTATAATCACTAATGTATTATAAATGATATGGCAGTTATACACCGTATAACTGTTAGTTTATTAGGATAGATACAACAATTATACGCTTTATTATCACTGATTATAATTCCAATGTGTTTATTATACACTGTATAATTACTATTTTATTATAATTGATATGGCTAGTATACGCCGTATAAACGTTAGCCAATATAGTGATTATCATTGATTACACGGTGTGTAGTCACTATATTATCAACTGTATATTGCCCATACCATCCTGACGGATATTGTATCAACTCAGCCTCACCCAGCCTGATGGTGTCTATTAACATATCAAACAAGTGATGTGCATATGTCAAGGAAATACCAAGTTTGGGTCAGCATTACACGGCGTATAATCAAGCTTCCTATCAGTTTGAGTCAGCATTACTCGGCGGATAATCCACAGGTCAATACTGGATCAAGTCTGCTATTATATGGCTTATAATCACTAATTTGACCTGTTGCATTAATAAGCAGAAGGCTTCCCAGCCAAAAAAGGATCACTGATTAAGCCCTACAAATGGAATATAAGAATTCTACCTTCCAATGTTGGAGGACAGATTAAGGACATTTATAAGCGTCAACTAAATACAGTGTAGTTTCCCAGCATAATAATAGGTGTGTAAGATATAGCCAATCAATAAATGACAGTAGACTAGCTCAAGAAGAGCGTAGGCTGTAGCTGAAGTGCCATGTACACTTTGTAAAAGTTAGTAGCAACACAAATGTCAAGGACAACCAATCAGGATAGGCACAGCCAGCAAAGATGGACCTTTTGCAAAGGTAGCCACTGAGAACTGTCTGAAAGGACAAGAACAAGGGTTGTTGCAGTATATATTGATACAGACGCCTGAAAGGATGACAACAAGTTCTTAGTTACACCTGGATAGATTGCAGCTGCTGGATAGATTGTACTCCAGCTTCAATAAAAGTAATTATCTTCAAAGTTCTATTATATTTTAGTCTGTAGTGCTTTTGCATAGGATTAGGTAGAGTACATTGGCAAGGCTAACATCTATCTGTAGCTTTGAACATATCAGCAATAACACAAGTTGCTCAACATTGGTGCTCACTCAAAATTGAGCCTCTGCCAATGCCACAGGAAACTGCCCCCGCCCGCCAAGGATTGTCCTTGTCTCCGCATCTGCCTAGCTTTGTTGACAAGCATGGGTACAAGATAGAATTATCAGACGGTGAGAGTGCTCCTGTCTTTTCTGTGAGCAACCCTGTGGTTGTTCACCCTCTTGCAACCGTCTCTTTGGTTGTGGCCCCTTTGCCCTCTGTCCCTGAGGGTCTCGCCTTGGTTGGTTCCTACAATTGCACGCAAATTGTGGAGCTGGCCAAGACCTTACTCTGTGGGTTCTGCCTCTGTCCCTCCAATCAACCTGACCATAACCTAAGCATTTTCTTCCACTACCAGGACCAGGAAACTTGCTGGCAACTCTACTGGCTCTACCAAAACACCTTGTTCCAAACTCTTCAGGAACGCCTTGCTGGTGGAGACCATGCTGTGGAGTACCTTGCTGGCTTTGTTCAGCCATCTGTGAAGCAACTCCAGCTTGTTGCCGCCTGCCATAATCTTGAACTGTTGTCCCTGGGAGACGCCCTCCTCTCCTGTTGCCACAACTGGGCTGAGCAATGGGCCACAGCCAATGCCTCCTTTTTGATATGTGTGCTGTGGCCCTGGCTAATCAGTCCATGGGGGGAATGCACATTCACAAATTGATGAACTGATTGATATCCTAAACACAAAGTTCAGGGCTATGGTACATGAAGCAATGGGCGCCAGTGGATATTCTCTGGCATGGCTACAGAACGTGCATAAGTCTTGTGCTGATTCAGACAAGTTCAGAGTGAGAATGGCAGACAACATAGGCACCATGGACCAGAACTTGATTGCCCTGGACAAAGAAGTGGAGCAGCTTGGCTCCGGCTTCATCAGTTTGAAAAATACGTTCTGGACAACTTCCAGAGACTAAAAGCAAAAGATGACAGCCGCCTGAAGGTATCCTTCTCATCCACGCCAAAACCGCTGCCTTGCCCAAACTGTGCAAAGATTGCAACACTGGAGATCAAATTAGCAACCTTGGAGAGCGTAATCATTGGATATTAATAGAAGTTTGCTAGAGCGCATGAGACCATAATGGCCCTGCAAACAGAGCAGACAACCTTGAGAAATGCTGTGTCACGCCTATCAAAAGCCACCATGGGTGTAAAGTCTGAGCTCCGCCAAAGAAGCCTGCAGATGGACAACAGTAATGTCCATGACTGCCTGGCTAGAATGGAAGCTCAGATCTAGCTACTTGAAACAAAAGGCAGCAAATGCATTTTAATCAGCCGCCAAACATCTTCCTCAATGCGCACAGATCACTATGAAGATGCTTCTGACACCTCTGAGAGGAAGGGGAACAACCAAACAGGGGGATTCCCAAGGTATTCACAACCCTTCCTTCCAGAGATCCATTCACTCCAAAGGCCACACCTAGGGCTAGGCGTAGCTGTACAGCAGATAGGCAGTCAACCGCCTCCCCCTGCCAGCCCACCAAGCCTACAGCTGTAAACAAAGCGTTCAAACCTCTGAACCTTCCAAAATTTGACAAACAAGGGAATGGAAATTCCTTCCTGAGACTCTTTGAGATGGCAATGAGGGGCGCTAGCGGACACCAAAAGGCAACCACACTCATCATCACACAAGACGCAATCAGCGTCAACTTAGTGATGCCACACCTACCTGCAACTGACTGGACGTATCAAGAGGCAAGACAGGCCGTTCTAGAAGAATTTGGTGGAGAGGATATCCTCTTCACCAGGAAGTCTGAGTTTGGCGCCATAAATTTTGCTCCAGGAAAAACTCTGCAGGAATTTGCGGAACAATTCTACCATGACACGCTGGTGCTCCTTGGTTCTTGTACGGTCTTGCCACCTTCTAAATCTTTTTTCAGACCTTACCCTTGTTCTTCAGTAAGGAAGGTAAAGACACCGCTCCCAAGCCCTGAAAAATTTCCACCCTGGCTTACTCCAACAGAATTTACCCCATAGAATACAAACTTGACGGGAAACACAGGTGTAAACCTCTTACACAGATTCTGGAACATAAGGTATTCTGCTGAGGACCAGGTCTACCTTCTCCCTGGATCTTGGACACCAGAAGATTGCAGAGACTTGGTTGTCTGAGGTTGTCCCTGAATGGCTATATGGAGAATTCATCAAACCCTGGGTCCATTCTCACTTCAAGCCGTGCATTGCGCCAGGCATTATTACCCATGGCCAATAAAAGATACACGTTCTCTTGGCCAACCTCACAAAGAAGACGCTTTTCTATCAAGAAAGACCAAGTGGTAGACTTCTTACACTTCTACCCCACAGAGGAACTATCCAAGGTTAAGGGATTTGGTACATTCAAGGAAATGGGTATACCAGAAAAACCTGGTCCAGCAGTCCACCTGACTACCCCCTAACTGACCTTTCCTCCCTTGGTCCCAAGGAGCAAGCTTGGGCATCTTTGCTGTTTGAAAAGTACCACTCAATCTTTGCAGAAAGCAATCATGATCTGGGTTGTGCTGAAGGAGTAATCCATCACATCAATACAGGTATCACTCCTCCAATCTGCATGCGCCCTATACAACAATCAAAAGCAAACAAAGAAGTTGTCTCAGAAGAAGTCAGTGAACTTCTAAACAAGGCATGTTGGTTCCGTCCAAAAGTCCTTGGGCATCTCCTATCCTGAATGTCACAAAGAAAGATGGCTCTAACCAAGTTGTCATCAACTATTGACGCCTCAACAAGGTCACTAAAAAGGACTCATTACCCTTACCTTGCATAGATGACGCACTAGACCTCCTTGGGGGTGCCAAGTACTTCTCTGCTATGGACCTCATATTGAGTTACTGACAGATCAAACTACCCCCCAAAAAACAAGAAAAATGCAACATCATAACCTCACAAGAACTATTCCAACCAACAAGGATGCTGCAAGGGCTGTGCAATGCTTCTGCAACCTTTCAGCGTGCAATGAACACCATCCTTGGCAGCCTTAAACTCTCCTGTGTCCTAGTGTACTTGGACAACATCAATGTCTTCTCTAGGACTTTCACTGAGCATCTAGCTCACTTGGAAGAGGTTTTCAAGAGGCTAGCAGCCACCAATCTTAAGAAAGAGCTGTTCAAATTCCAGTTCTTCAAGGACCAGTTGGAATACCTGGGCTTTGTTATAGATAGTCAAGCCTGCGTCCCCAGCCCGCAAAAACCAAATCCATATCTAATATGAAGCAACCTGAGTCAAAACGTGACGTACAGGTATTCTTGGGAATGGTTGGTTATTATTGACATTTCATCCCCCGCTTTGCAGCCATTGGAGAACCTCTCTTCCACTTGCTGAAATTGGGAGTTGTCTTTATATGGAGTAAACAATGCCAAAGAGCCTTCACCAAATTATGCTTGGCCTTGTCAAGTGACCCTGTTCTGATGTACCCAGACTTTGACAGACCATTTGTGATCCATACCAATGCCTCACTTACTGCAGTTGGGGCTGTATTATCCCAACTTGACAACAAGGGACTCAAACCCCCTGTAGCCTACGCCAGTAGAACACTAAACGTCCACAAACGCAACTATACGGTGACAGAGCGCAAATGCCTGGCAGTCATCTATGCATGCAAACAATTTTGGGTCTACATCTATGGCGTACAGTTTACATTGGTCACAGACCACGCGTCCCTAGCTTGGCTCCAGAGCCTCAAGGAATCAGAAGGCCAACTTGCCTGATGGGCGTTGAAACTACAGGCCTTGGATTACAAAATCCTCCACTGCCCTGGCAGCAAGCACCAGAACGCAGACTGCCTATCCTGTTTACCCACTGTGGCCCTGGTGAGCCCATTAGCGGATCAGATGTACCAAAAAATTATTACTTGGAAGTTTAACAACACGCTCAAGAAAGTGAAGCATATCCTATAGGACCTTTGAAAGGATACAGTACTACGTAATGGTGTGCTATAAAAGCTAGTGGATGGTAAGGAATGCATATTCCCTCCTCCCTCCAAAAGAACTAGCATTGTTACAGCTGCTCATAAGGCAACAGGACATGGTGCCTTTTGGAAGACCAAGGAAATCCTGTCTTGCACCTACTTCTGAGAAGCAATGAAGTTTGACATCCAAGAGACAATTGACTGCTGTATCAAGTGCCAAGGGAATAAGCCACTACATAAAAGCACAACTTACCAGATGGTGCAACCCCACTTTGCCTGGCACACTGTATCAATGGACGTAATGGGACCACTCCCAAGTAGCAGGCCTGGCTTTTGTTATATGATAGTGGCTATAGATCACCTCACTAAGTTGGTGGAAGCCCGGCCTCTAAGGAAGGTAGATGCCCTTTCTACTGCAAAGTTTGTCTTGGATGCCATTGTACTCCACCATGGATGCCCACAGTTCCTACTCTCAGATAATGGGACTAACTTTACAGCCTCAGTAATATCAAGAGTGAACAACCTCATGGGAGTTCAAGGGGTACTCTCCACTTCATACCACCCTGAAACCAATGGGATTGTGGAATGCATCAACAGTACGCTAAACCAGATCCTCAGGAAATTAGCTTCATTGTGTACATCTTCCTGGGAAACATACTTGGGAGCAGCAGTGCTTGCATACAACATCTTGCTTCACTCTACCACAGGAGCGTCTCCATTTCAGCTGATGTATGGCCGCCACCCTGCCATCCTGCCTGTTCTATACTTGGCCACTGGTGACCCTGGGCAACTTTCCTACAATTAGTACCTAGGACAACTAGCCAACACCCTCATCAAATTGCAGGCATCTGCTTTTAGCAACACAGCTATCAAGACCCAAGCCAGATTTGAGAGGGACTCCGCTAATAGAGCCCCATTGCCTTCTTTTGAGGTAGGGGAGTGGGTCACATTCTGTGACACTTGAGGGGCGGTTAGATCCCACAAACTAGACAAACTATGGGTGGGTCTCTTTTAGATCACAGAGAAAACCTCACCTGACACCTACACCATCAAGGATAAGGATAGTGGACGCATATTCAACCGCAAACATGCAAAGTTTCTACGTCCATTCTGGACCCCAAAGGAAGGGCCTAATTAAACACTATCTATACTTGTCATAAAAAAATAACATATGTAATATAAGCACATCATATAATTCATAACAAGTAAATATGTAAAAAGATATAAAAGATATAAAATATAAAAAATATAAAAAGTGCATTATATCAAAAGAGGACTTAGTCCTACAAATCTTTATTGATGAGTGCCCTCCTCAGGCTCCTCAGGGACATGGTGGGTGGTAGCCTCCACATAGTCACCAAAAGCGTAGGTGGCCACCACCTGATACAAGACAACAACGTTCCAGAGCCACACACGCTGTGCCTTGGGGGAGAGCCGCTCCCAGTGCATAATATTCACTGTCAGGGCCAGATCCCCATCTGCTAGGCAACCCAGGCCACACTCAATGGGAAAGAATGCTGCCAACACCAGGAACTCCACTATAAACCCTTTGGAAGAATAATTGGCCAGAAGACCCTGTTGGCAGTGCAACACTTCACATTGGTAAAATTCCAAGATGGCCTGTATCTGGGCCAAGGAACCTCAAGGAAGTAAAGGCTTTGGTACTAGAAAAAGGTTCACCAACAAATCCATATGAGGGAGATACTGGGCAGGATCCCCAGCCCCCAGCTTTTCCAGGGTCAAGTTGATGGCTGCTGTCAGCCAATTGTGCTGATTATCAGCACGCCAAAGACCCCACTGATGGGTAGAGTTGGGACTGGGCCCCCAAGCACAGGACCAGACCCACACTACTGCCAGATTTAAAACAATGCTGTGGGCATACTCAGCATACAGCGCAACGTTGGAGCAAGGCAGCTCCACTAAGACCCCCAAGAGGCCAGGCCAGCTTGCAAAGGGCCACAGAACAAACAGTAGGAGGGTGATATTGTTTGGAGTGGCAAAGACGGGAGTGGATATCTGTCCCCTGGCCACAAGACAGAAGAACAAAGAGGAACTTGCTAAGAAGCTCATAGCCTTGGAACAGGCCATTCACCTCAAAGTCTGCGTGATCAGGATTGTAGGTGAGGACCACAGAACCCAGCAAGGCCAGATCAGGGGTATAAGGTACAGTAGATGGGCAGGGAACAACAGCCCTGGTCTGCCAGACCTCCGGGTCCACAGAGGTAGCCCAATTGGCACCCCCAGCCAAAAAATGAGGGCAATTGTCCTGTTTGACTTCTTACTCCATGATTGGACTGGGGGCGCTGGAAAGGATTGGTCACCACAGTGGTGGCAAGGACAACTCTGAGCAAGTATCATCCCTGTAAGCCTGTAATGAACACCAACCGTAGAATTGAAGACGCCGTGCCTCCTTGCTCTAACAGTGGAATTCTTGTCAGCGCTCCTCTGACATGATTGCCAGGAACTCCTGGTACTCTTCTTTAGTACTGAGGAAGGAGAGAGTTGTTGAAAAAGCCGCTATGCCTGACTCTCTTCTTACCCTCCCTATTTATGGTCAAGAGGGTGGAAATGTGAAGTTAGGCTGATTGACCACAAACAATCAGGCTTATCATTGCATGCAGATCATTATATTTACACGCCGTACTATCACTAGGCTGATACTCTATTAAGTTTAGTAATTATACGCCATATAATCACTAATGTATTATAATGGATATGGCAGTTATACGCTGTATAATTGTTAGTTTATTAGGATAGATGCAACAATTATACGCTTTATTATCACTGATTATCATTCTGATGTGTTATATTATACGCCGTATAATTACTAGTTTATTATAATTTATATGGCTATTATATTTCATATAAACGTTAGTGAATATAGTGGTTATTATTGATTACACAGCGTGTAATCACTAAATCATCAACTGTATATTGCCAATACTATTCTGCTGGACGTTGTATCAACTCAGCCTCACCCAGCCTGAGAGTATTTATGAAGGTATCAAACAATTGATGTGCATATGTCAAGGAAATACTGAGTTTGGGTCAGTATTACACAGTGTATAATCAAGTTTCTTATTGGTTTGAGTCAGCATTACATGACAGATAATCCACAGGAGAATACTGGAACAAGTCTGCTATTATATGGCGTATAATCCCAAATTTGACCTGTTGCATTAATAAGCAGAAGGCTCGCCAGCCAGAAAAGGATCACTGATTAAGCCCTACAAATGGAATATTGGAATTCTATCTTCCCATGTAGGAGGGCTGAACAGGGACAATTTCTAAGCATCAACTAAATACAGCAAAGCTTCACAGGCAATAATAGGCATATAAGATACAGCCAATCAATAAATGACAGTAGGCTAGCTCAAGAAGAGCATAGGCTGTAGCTGAAGTACCATGTACGCCTACTAAGGCCAGTAGCAGCACACGTGCCAAGGACAGTCAATCAGGATAGGCGCAGCCAGCAAAGATGAACCTATTACAAAGGTAGCCACTGAGAACTGTCTGAAAGGACAAGAACAAGGGTTTTTTCAGTATATATTGATACAGACGCCTGAAAGGATGACAACAAGTTCTTAGTTACACCTGGATAGATTGCAGCTGCTGGCTAGATTGTACTCCAGCTTCAATAAATGTAATTATCTTCAAAGTTCTATTCTATTGTAGTCTGTAGTGCTCTTGCATAGGATTAGGTAGAGTACATTGGCAAGTCTAGCATCTATCTGTAGCTTTGAACATACCAGCAGTAACACAAGCTGCTCAACACTGGTTGATTGGGGAGCCATTTGGTGACTCATTTGGTGATCTACTTGGGGTGTTAATTCCCCAAGAGGAAGAAATCAAAGATGTTGTGCCAGTTAGAAAAATTATTTTTATTTGATTGGCTTGGAAGCAAGGGCTTTGGGGATGAGGGACTCAGAGTACTTGTAAATAGCCACTATAACATCATATGACATTGTGTATTGACTGACTTCTAGAATATTGAACAGATCTTCTGGATCCTGAGGGAAGATCTTTTCACTGTTTCTTTAGTCCATCTAAACACTTCATTAATTGGATTAATAAATCTAGAATAGGGTGGGAGGAGGAGGAGTCTCATTGAAAAGTCAGAGAGGTGATGGCTGGATGTGGCTGTTTTTGACAATGGGTTAAAATTTGGAAACAATTAAATCCACTTTGTGGAGCCCCACATTGTAAAGCACCACAATTTTGATAGCTCTGTGATAGTTAATCTGCAAGTACTTCTTGACAACTCAGAGAAAATTGAGTAAGGTTCTGCTATTATGTGATTCTTTAATTATTTGATACTGGTCTAAATCATGGGGACCAAGAAGCGCTACAATAAAATAGGTATGTGATCTGACAGTGGGATAATATGTTACATTATCCTTGGACCCCTTCTTGACCAACCAATTTCTATATTGGAGTAAAGAAGAAATTTTAGATTCATCTATATAAAAAATCTGACATTCCCTGTTTCTTTCAGTAAAATATGTGTCATAAATCTGTGGACTGAGGTAGTTTATCATCCACCAAGATAATATCCTGAGTATTCTAACATTATTAAAGTACAGAAGAGTCTGCAACGGCAACCACCAGAATTATCTCATTCCACAAGTCAACTTAATGAATGTGGACAATTTTTTGACATTCAGTAAGTCAACACTATTTTAGTATTTATCTGCCAGAATTGGGTAATTCCAAAACTAAGCTAATTTTTCATAGTGAATTATTAAGTCAGAATTACAAAATTAAAATGGAACAGGCATAATGCACCACCATTTAAACAAAGGCTTATTTTTAAGCCAAAAACCTAATAAAATTTACTATGAAAAGGTAAGTTTCTTTGTACTTTTAGATTAAGGTTGACTCCAGTAGTAATATCTGGATGTCAACCCCAAATAATAATCCATAAATTTATTAATAAAATAAGCAATATTCTAAAAAACTACTTTTTATATTTTATACTACTATTTTTACTAAATATATATTAAGATAAGCATTTAAAAAAGACATATGCCAACTTTCATAGTGTTCTTTGTACTATTAAGATATTTACTGTTATTTTAAACTCACTGGATAAACTAGAGCTTATTTCCAGAAGTCCACTTAAGCCAAAACGCATATGTTAAAACTAGAACTTATATATGTATTTATAAAGTCAACTTTCTGTCAAATCAATGCGCCACCTAAATTGCAACAAAGGGGTTTGACTAAGCAAACAAAGTGACATAATTTAAGCAAAATTTAATAGGAGAGTTACAATAAAAGAACACTGACTGCCTGAATGTTGACACCTTCACTGGTTTATTAGTAAAACACTGTGCTTAACAAAAAGAGTACATAAAATGGTATGATAATTCAGACCAAAGTACCCAGGGCTGTACTTTAGACTTCTTTCAACAATCCCTATTGTTTAGTTTTTGTAAGCTACATATGCAAATATTTGATCTTTTAAATTTAAAATAATCAATTTTGGCCTTATAAACAACTTCAGAAATAATAACCAAGCTTTATAAGTGATTTACATAGTGTTTTTCTAGTTTAATGCTGACTTACAGTATTCTGACAGTCAAAATTAAAGCGTTTTTTATGCTGAAAAACTAAATTAAATATTTTTGACTATTGTGACTACCAGAATGTCAAATTTTTATTTAAGAATGGTTTTTTCTATTATTTACTAATAAACTAGCTCTAAAATTACTTTCCATACTTCTATAAACTATTGAGTTAATAATAAAATTTTAAAAAAGTTATTATTATTTAATTTTATTCATGTTTCACATGATTATTATTACTTTATGAACTCTACTCTAATTATTGTATGGCAAATCTTCCAAGAAGCCACAAAAGAACCCAAAGTCAACCAAGAAAGTGCCCAAAGCCTCTGGAAAGACCCAAAGTCTCTACCCCAACAAAAAATCAGCCAAAGAGCCCTCAAAGAAACAGAAGACAAAGGAGAAGACCCCATACCCTGAAAGCAAAGAGCCCTCCCCTGACTCCTCCTCTTCTCCAAGCTGATACCAATAAGAAGGAAATGAGGTTCCACTAAACAAGCAAGGAAGAAGGAAATGAGGTTCCACTAAACAAGCAAGGAAGAAGGAAAATATCTAAGAGTCTAGAACCCCAGCTAAGCCCAGATGAATCAAGCTCAAAGGAATCAAGCCCCAGGGATTCAAGCTCATCCCAGTCCAATAAGCGCAATAATCCAACTCCAGATAATTCCCCTCCACCTCCCAACAAATCTGCACCTCCATCCTCCTCATCAATTATGAATAAATAAGATCCTGATAATTACCTGTCTGGATATCATCAAGCACCAATTGGCCCATGAGATCCCCTAAAGGTCACAATGTATGTAACGTCAAAGGAGAGTTTAAGCTCCCAAAGAAGTTCCCTTGGTTTTCCCCTCTAATATCTGTCAAAGGAGGTGCAAGTTTAGTCTGTGATGGCTATGTTTTTAATTGCAACAATCAAAAGAGAGAAGGAAAAAGCAAGCATTATGTGTGTGAAGATAGAAGCTGCGCTGCCAGGATCAACACAGAAGGATGGGATAAAGTCACTAGTGAAAAAGGAGAGCACACATGTAATGCTCCAATCAATCTTATTGAAAAGCTTCTAAAGTGGTACCTCTACCAAATAGTTCCAGTCTCCAAAAACGTCAGGGCTTCTGATCTGGCATTTAAGGGCACCATACACCTAAGTAATGAGAACCTGAAGCTCATCCCTGACTGCAACCAGGTAGTAAACTACATATGTGACAAGTGTTGTGATCTATTCCCCCATAAGAAATCTGCTGTGGTCCAAGAAGAGTTAGTCTTGACAGATGAGCTGAAAATGTTCAATGATGATGAGTTATTCCTTTTAAATGATGATGGGCCTATAGCAGAGGCAAGAATTATATGCTATGCTACACAACAGAACCTGGAGCAGTTAAGAGATTCAGAAACCTGGTTATGTGATGGTACCTTTGCAGTATGCCCACACCTTTTTTTACCAACTATGGGTTGTACATTCCCTTATTGAAGGCAAGGTGCTCCCATTTGCCTAATTTCTGCTTCCTGGGGCAACAGAAGAGATCTACACAAGGGCCTTTAAAATCCTTCAGGAAGGCATCAAAGCCCTATCTAGTAATAAAAAGAGTCTCCCTGGCCATAACACTAGAGCCAATCCAGATGATGATGAAAAGAATGAAGCCACCCTTGCTGAAGAACAAGAAGCTCATGATAAAGCACTTGGCCCCTCAACTATAATCATGGACTATGAAACTTCCCAGTATAACGCTTTTATAAATACCTTTGATGGAGAGGTCCAGGGGTGTTTTTTTCCATTATTGACAGGCTTTCAACAGGCAACTAAAGGGTCTACCTGGGCTCAGCAAGCTCCACTGTCTAGATAAATCAGGAAAGTGCAAGTTATTAATTCAGCAGTTTTTAGCACTAGCCTTTATAAAGCCATAGCATACTGGACAAGCCTTTGACCTCCTATGCCAGGATCCATATGCCAAGAAAAATGAGGATGTTTTCTATCCTTTCATTGAATATTATGAACCACAGTGGATTGGACGTAAGGTCACTAAGTGCTGAAGTAAGCCCAGAGCCAAAGCCAACTGGAACTGCTACCAGGAAGTTCTTAAAGATTAGATGAAAACTACTTCATCTTTAAAGAGCTGACATAAGTATATCAAGTCCTCCTTTGGAATCAAGCCCAGATATAACACCTTCTACAAGCACCTCAAAGTCCAACAGGGGAATACTGTTGCATCCATTAGAGATATTGAGAGCTGCCCATCCAAGAAGAAGAGAACCACCAAAGAGAAACAATATCAAGAGAAGATCAAGGACGTTGTCAAGGCCAAATATAAGCTTTCAGAGATTGGGGAATGCATCAAGAAGATTGCCACAGTTCTTAATGGCAACCAGGTGATCACATTATGCTTTTAAATTAAATTTATTGAGCATTGCCTAATTTTTTATATAGTTCTTATATGTTTAGTATAATATTTTTAAACAAATAGTTATTCTAAATAACTCATCAATAATTTATGATACTTTTTTTATAAAATCATTGATTTTCTATTGATAGTTTGATGCCTTAGACTGTATTATATGTCCTATATTGATATTTTACTAGTAAATTATATGTTTTTTGTATATCTTCATATAGAAAAAACTTTATATTACTGTTTCTGATTATTATGTTTTCCTATAATATGTAAATTTTATGTAGTACCTTTGTGTATGTTGGATTTTTTTATCTTTATAAGTGGGAAAAAATTAATTATAGTAAAGATAGCTAATTTCATAGTGAATTATATTTGAAGTGTATTTTCTTATATCTTTAGATATCTTTGCATTATTTTTTATTTTTGGATTCTACATGACTATATTACCCCAAAAAGTATATTGAAGCTAAATTTTTATTAAGTAAAATGTTTGGGAAACAGGTTTCTGCTTATTAAAAAAGTGTCAACATTTAGTAGTCTGCATGAGTAAAAACTTAATTCTGAATTTCCAATGCTGTCAGCATTAAATTATTTTTAATTCTGATTGTTGACATGTAGTCATTCAACTTGAAGAATGAGTTAATTCTGGTGGTTACTTCTTCAACTTTGGCATAACCTACATCCCAGAAGAATTTGTTGTTATGAGAAGCAAGGAGTCTGACAGGGCCCACAGCCTGGAGATAATATAACATCTTTTCTAATTCTGGATAATGGTTCATATTTGTGTCCCTATATTTTACTAGAATAATTTATACTATATAACATCAATAGTGTCTTTTAATATAACTATTAAAGTTTAGATAGGAGGAAGGTAATTGAAGAAATAGATCAAGCTTTATCATAATTCCAATAGGGAAAAGGATAAAAAACACCATTCTTTATTAATACAGACTGACATTGAGGTTGGCCCAGATGCCTGTCTTATTTATTCAAAACAGCAAGGGGTTCTGACCTTGAGGGGTGGTTTTTGGAAAAATCTTGCTTGAAAACCCCCACAGCATCTATGAAATTCTTAACACACTGTACAATTGAATCCCTTAATCAAGCAGAGTCAGCTTTCTACCTGAGCCACTAACCAGAGTAGCTAACCATTGGATGGCTGCTAGTTGATGGAGGTGATTGTTTCACTTAATCAGAGCTACTCTAATACAATATGCTTCTGGGCTTTTATCTTGGAGTGGTTAACCTGGTGACCTAATCCATGGTGTACTCTTCTAGATGTAATTTAGTAGTGGTTCATATTAAGCCTCCTTTTCTAGGACATAATTAAAGTTTAGAATAGTAGTTATTATGGGATGCATATTTAGGCGTCTATTGAGGCATACTGATTAATTATAAAATATTTTTTTAAGTTCACTAATTAGGAGCAGAGATTTTTTAATGCCAAGTTTTACTTTGATCATTAATCTATTGCTATTGCAGCCTGGAGACCGCAGTTTTTGTTGACTCCATCCTTAGGCCACATAATTGTGTGCCCAAAATTTTTAGTTAGATCTTTTAAGAGTCAATATCCCAAAATCCTGAAAATATTTTTTGATGTAGATACAACAATCCTCTATATTATTCATGTTGTTCTAATCATATGGCAAAATACCAAATAATTTCCAGGAAAGGCCCAAATAAGCCATATTTGATATCTTTGGCTATACATCCAAGATATATAAGATGAGGCTAAAAGGGAAAACATCAGTACTATAAATCCTATATGCACAATCTACAATTCAGCTGTCCATCAAATATGATGACCTGAATATAGATATTTTGTATACTAATAAAATATAACAAAGCAAAAAAAGAACGTAATTGTTGGGTAAAAGTGAGGAAGTCATTTATAGGTAAAGAAAAGTTGCTGAATCCTGGATATTACATAAAGAGGGTCAATTAAGGCACAATAGAGGATCTGTTACACAATGAGAGGGCAAATGGGCTAATTATACAGCCACACTCTAAAGGAAGTACAGGTAGTCTCCTTGCTAGACTTTCATATTTGAAGCACAAATTAGAAGAGAACAAGTCATCCTGAATATGGGGCTTCTGTCCACCAGTCCCCAAAGTGTGTCCTGGGTCATAGCCAGGGACTGGCTGGAAGGGTTTATCATTCTCTAGTAAGGTAAAATGTATCTCAGAAATATGTATAGGGGTCAAAATGGGCTTTTATTCACTCTCAGAAGAAAGATCCCTTTAGAAACCTTCTGATATATGGCCTGGGGGTCAAGGAAACAATATGGGTTTGCCTATACTTGGAGTCCTTCAACAATATCTTGGACTCCTTTTACTTGATCTTGGACTCATGCACCTTAGTCTTGGACTTCTGCTCCTTAGACTTGTACTCCTGCGCCTTGGAATTAGACTTCTTGCCGCGCTTAGGATCCAGCTCATTATTCTTGGGCTCCAGCTCTCTGTATAACTTTAGTTGTCTTGGTATTCCACTTGTTTCAGTCCAAACAAGCTCATGCTGGTGATCAAAAGGCTTCCAAAAATCTCTCAGCATAAGCTCAAAAGGCCTTGGAAATACTCTGTCAAAGACCCAGAAAGACCCTGTAACTTTCCAGATAGCTACCTTCTTATAGTGTCCTTTTCCCAACAATTCTGCCTTCAAAATGGCTTTCTTCAAAAGCTTAAACCATTGCTGCTCACTTTTTCTTATAATAACTTAAGCTTACATGCTTACTTCCTCAAAAGCTTAAAGTATTAATTCACTATTTCCTTGCTTATACTTTAAGCTTTTGGCTTCCAACCAATCATTTTCATCAGGAAACCTTCCCAGAACTCAACCAATGAATGCAGAGCGCAAAACTGGATCATTTCTGAGGTTTCACTGGGATCCAACTAGGAAAACAATTTCCACCGCTCAAACTGCTCAAATTGACAACTCTTTGTGCACCAAAGCGTTAACTGGTTCATTATTCTGGTGCCAGTCTTCCCTGAATTCAACCTGAACCAATTTAAAATGTAGAATATTATTTAAATTGTTCTTTTTGAACCTCTTCAACATTTTCCCCATATATTTACAAATATAGTAAAATCCAAGAAAAATGTCCCACCAAAACAACTTTGTATCCAGCTCTCATAGCAACATACCTTCATCTATCCTAGGAACTTAATAAATATCTTACCCACACTTCTATCCACATTTCTTCTTGATTTTACTAACTAAACCAAGGCAAAACATTCCACATTTCCCCACTTTGTCAAATTGATTTCAGCAAAATCTCAGCTCATTTCTCTGGACCACTAGTTCTTCACCATCATCTTTAGATCCTTCAGCCAGCTGTGTATCATGATTACATTCTCATCATGATCTCCAACCACATATTCCAGCTCTTCAGCTTAACCAGCAATCAGTCCATCTTAGACAAAAAAACAGCCCATTCCAGTCTTTCAACAGCTTATCAGTCCTCTGGATACTCCTTTATCATGACCAGCTACTCCTGCATCATGATTTCTGAGCCCTTCAACTTATCCTCACTAGGAGCCACCTTGGTTCCAAACTTCAATATGAACCAACAGTCCCTTAACTAGTCTTCACTGTGATCAAACAGTCCTTCTTACTAGTCTTCTCTGCTGATCCCGTGAACCACCTTGATTCTTTATCTCAGTCCCTGTTATCAGAACCTGTAGACCCAGGAATGAGTCTACATTGAACTGGCATTTGACTGGGCCCTTGCAAGTGGCAACTCTGCTTAGGCCATTCAACCATAGATCAATAAGTCTATGCTGTTGTTTTTACTCACCCAGGTGATTAAATCTGGTCTTTCAGCCACAAAGTAATCAGCTTCACTTCCCAGAGGCCTGATCACATCAAGTTCTTCAGCTGCTTCCCCAAGCAAACCGCCTTGGTGACACCTCCAAGCAAATCTATGCCCTCCAATGCTCACTTTGGGTTCTCCCCAAAGCTTTCATGGGGACATAAACAAGGACACCCCACCAGTCTGTTAGGTAGGATGCTTGCTCACAGACTTCCTGTAAGCGTATCAGGGTACATAGAGCTCTCAAAGTTCTTCCCCTCTCTGGCAGCCTGCGCTACCTGCCAGGGGTCCAAAACTTACAGCCCTGGTAGGTGTCCCCTACCATGCTGGCACAAACTTCTATCCTGGCAGCCTGCGTTACCCACCAGGGTCTAAACATCTTCCAGCCTGAGTAGCACACGCTATCTGTCAGGCTAGATCCTCCCCACCTCAAACAGACAAAGTTCCCTGTTGAGCTATCTCATTCTTCACCCTTCAAGCAGCCACAATTCCCTGCTGGGTGAAGACCTCTAGCCCACAGCAGCCAATATCTTCTGCTGGGTGGAGACAACATCTGCCTCTAGTAGTCCTTTACTACCTACTAGCTAGGCCTTACCTTACCCCTAGTAGTCATCATTCCCTACTAGGCCTCTACCTTCAACAAACAACCAAACTTTTACTTGGCCAACATTATCCCTGCCTGCAAATCACCAAACATGTGGACTGTCACAACTGAATCTGCATCTAACATTCACCCATCTCTTACAAAAAAATCTACTTATACATACCATATTTACCTATCCAAACCCATACTCAGACTGTCTCTTTAATTCATCACACCATGATTTTGTAAAAAAAAGTGCTTTGGAAACAGAAAGGCTAACTTATGTGGCTAAAAATTATTATACATAGAAAGAATCTATATGAAAATCTCTGTCTACTCACTGTTTTATTGCATCAATGTGCACAGGATGTAGAAGATTATGCTGCTATTTTGCCTTTGGTATTTTAGAGATTATGCTGGTGTCACCATAAACTTTATTGAATTAAACAACATATTTTATCAATATAGAAAAACTGGATGATGTATTGTAAATAAAAATTACACTAGATATGCAATTGATGACAGTCTCACACTCATTATCTGACAACTGGAATATGCTCTTAGTAAGTACCACAGCAACCACATTATCAGGATCAATACACAGGATAGGTGCCTTTGTGTAAAACAAAGCATCCATCTCATACTGTAAATTCATAACCTAAAGGTAAAAATGTGGGATTATCAAATTGTTTTTGCGTGAACTCACCAACTTACTGGAATACTTTTCATCCTTTTATATAAAGAAAGTAAATTTTTCTGGGATGTAAATTACTCCATTAAGTTGGTGAGTTCATGCAAAAACAATTTGCCAATCCTGCAGCTTTACCTTTAGGTTCTGAATTTACAATATTAGTATCACTATCAATTGTGGAATACAAAATGGGGCAACTGGCTCTTCAGCTGTTGTCAAGGATACATAAGAAATATTTAATATCCAAATACATATACTGGTAACTCTGGGATCCAGTGTGACTCTGGCTTGGTACTGAAATTCTTTGTTATGGATTGGTTTCTCAAACCTTGGTGGTATCCACTTGGGCAGGCTGTGATGTGTCCTGTTGTGGGGGCTGGTTGGGGGCTGTGCTGTCTATCCATCATAAAATAAAGCAATTTTTATTTTTAATTTAGATGTATATTTTTGATATTAATTTTTTAGTTTAGTTTTGATTGTTGTTTACTCTTGGTTTATCCTTGAATAGAATTATACCTTTTATTTTGTGATTTGGAGTGTGTAATATTTTACTAGATCCTGTTTTAGATATTTTTAAATTCTAATTTTTTCATGTCTAAATATAGTTATCTAATTTGAATTTTTATTTTATTTTAGTTGTGGTGAAGCTTCTTGATTTGGGTTGGTGTTTCCTAGTGTGCTTACTGCACATTAAGTTTGGATTACAAATACTGCAATTAATATTTTAGTTTACTAGTGGCATTCAAAAGCAATTTGAAATTTGGTTCTTGGATTTGACAATCCCCCAATTTCAAAAACATAGTAAACTTAATGAAAATAGTTGATGGATTTGAACGCTTCAAATCTGATTCCAGTTAATTAAGCTTGTCCATTGGGAATATGCAGATTGACTTGAACTTTGCAAAGTGTCTATGAGTTCCTGAATTTTTAAAAATTCAAATAAAACTACAAAAAATTCAATTTAATTAAAAAAGGCCAAATTTTAAATGTGATTTTAAATTCAGATTTGGATTTGATAATCCTGCATCTTTCCCCACAGGTTCTGAATCTACAGTACCTTTCTGGGAATTATTGAGTATGTCAAAAATTCATCACAGACTGGGAAGCATTGATAACTTTGTTATATGCACTTACAGACAAGACAAAAAGTTTGTCTAGACCCTGCTAAAGGATCAAAAAATTGACAACTCAAGGAGTGCATGATTACAGCATTGATACTTCAATATCCCAACTGTGACAGAATCTGCAAGCTAAATATAGGTCCCTCTAATTTTACTGTTGGTGTTTTACTCTAGATACCAAGAACATACAAGGAATTCTCTTTGTTGTGTACTGATAAATAATACTCTTATATAGTAAACAAAGATACCTCATTTGTGACAAATAGTTAATAGCAATTATTCATTTGTTGAAACTGCAGGCTTGACATGCCAGCAAGGTTACAACCAAGCAGGTTTGTGACCTGCAATCTGATTATCCGTTCACTCAAAGCCAGACTAGGAAGTCAACTCAAATTATCAAATCCAACAACATGAACAGATGAAGATCCTTTAAATGGATACCTTGTTTTGGTGCTTGACTCATTACCAGGATCAAGCCACCCCCTTCACCAACCATCCGTGTGATCACCAATCATGTTCCTGTTTCTCTTGATTCACATATACTATATAATCATTATCTCACAATAAAGATTATTATCTATCTTCTAAATATTTTTCCCCATGTAACTCTGCTAAAACAGCACAGTTACAACATTAGTAGCACAGGTAGGATCTCCATCCTACCTTATTTTGAAAAATTCTGCCTGTTGCCTGCACACACCACTGCCAACAAATCCTCGACAGAATTATGTCTGGCCTCCTGCCTGACTGTATTCTGTACACTCCTGGTGCCAAGATACCTGATGTTTTTGTCCTATACCAAAACACAGCTATCCTGCTACCTGCCTTCAATGCCATGTCTGCACAAGGTTTCTTTCAGGCACCCTCCTCAATGCCGCAACCAGCCAACAAAACCACTATGCCCGCCTATGTAGCGCAAAGACTACAAAGCGCCATCTTGGAACCTTTTGCTGGGGCCAACAACAACAAGCCGCCGCATGGATCCAGTCTGCCCAGAGCAAGCTGGCTCAGATGGAATACCCACAGCAGTTTTTGATTGCAGAAATTTTCATTTTCCTGACCCATGACGCTGGTACCTGGTGCAACAAGTGACATGAAGAGCACACTGACAAGAACTGGGATACCTTTAAGCAAGACTTCCTGGCAAGATTTGTGCTTAAAGATACAGCGCTCATGATCATATGCCAAGTGAAGAACCTGACCCAGACAGGCACCGTAAAAAAACTCACCCGCGCCTATGAGACACTCCGTCTTTGTGCACCATCTGACATGGACTTTGACACCCCAGCCACACACCTCATGTACTACAACGCTCTTAAGTTGCACGTGATGAGACATGTGAACCTGGATCAGGTGACCAACCTGCAAAGCCTGTACTGTGAAGCGTAAAAAGCGGAGCAGACATCCAACGCACTGCACAAGGCACAGACTGGGAAGTAAGAGAGACCCAAGGATTCCCATCCAAGCAGTTGCTCTGCTCAACCACCTCCTGGAGGCAATGGGAACAACGCCAACCACAAACCCATGGGTTCAAATGGGCATGGAAATGGAAACAATGGCCAGTCAAACTGTACCAATTTCTGTGTCACCGCCACACAAGGCAACCAAGAGGAGGGAAAAGCCCGGGGAGAGCACTAAGCAAGCCAAGCTCTCCCCACGCAACTCCTGACTTGCCCAATGATGAATACCAACCCAAGGACGTAGACCAATGCCCAATGGTCCAGGTGCCCTTGGAGGATCTTGTATTGTACACCATTGCCAGACATCCCAATAAATTAATGTCCTATCCTTTCTGCTTTTGCAGTTACACAGGCTCAGCACTCCTGGACTCAGGCGCAGACCAAACCCTAGTCACCAGCAGCTTTGTGGATAAGTTCAAGCTGGCCAATAATCCTTTGTGGATTAAAAATGAGGTCCTGGCTGACAAACACCAGATTGCTGTTACAAGGGAAACTGCCCCCTTCTCTGTCATGCTTGAGAACCTTCACTCCACCATTCAAGGGCCCATCATTGACTTCCCCAAGTTTGACATTGTACTGGGACTAGACTGGTTACGGACAAACAACCCTCACATAGACTGGAAAATATCAGTGTTGACCATCAAGCGTGAAGGTGTCAACCACCAGATCTACCCTGACTCCATGGATCAACTGCTATGCAACCATGTCTTTGTATGTATCACAGAGACCCAGGACAAAAGGAAAGACCTGAAGGCAATTGACTGGGATTCCTGCCAGTACAAGATCATACACTTCAAGAATCACCAGGATACCTCCATGCCTCAGGACCGCAACATTGTGGCCTGCCATCCAGAAATCTTCAAGGAAGCGCTGCCTGGGCTGCCCCCTGAGAAGCATATTCAGCACTTTATCTAACTCAAGGGGGCTGTACCTAAGGCGCGCCCCATCTACAGGCTGACCCCAAATGAAGACGGCGCCTTATGCACCTACCTCAAGGAGGCATTGGAAAAAGGACTTATCCGCCCCTCACAGTCTCCCTTTGGGGCCGCTGTATTCTTTGTGGCTAAGAAGGACGGTACCTTACGTCTGGTCACAGACTACTGCGCCCTGAACAAAGTTATCATTAAGAATTGTTACCCACTGCCACTGATTGACAGCCTCTTTAATGCCTTGGGAGGAGCCACCATCTTCTCCAAGATTGATCTAACTGCAGGTACAATCAGATTTGTATTAAGGAGGAAGACATCCCCAAAACGGCCTTCCGCACTAAATACGGCTCCTACAAATGTGTGGTGCTCAACTTTGGCATGACCAATGCTCCGTCCACCTTCATAACCTTCATGAACAAAGTATTTACGCCCCACATAAGCAAACACACCCTAGTGTATCTAGACAACATTATTGTCTACAGCCCCTCAGTGGAACAACACCACAAGGACTTAGAAGCTGTCTTTGCTACCTTGGTGTGGCACAAACTGTTGGTCAAGCCCTTCAAGTGCCAGTTCTTCTGTGAGCAACTACCCTTCTTGGGACACATAGTCTCAAAGGACAGCATCAAAACCGACAGTCAAAAGATACAGGCCATCTGCAAGATGCTGCCACCCAAGGATAAGTTGGAACTCTGCACCTTCTTGGGAATGGTAGCCTATGTACAACGCTTCATACCTGACTGTGGCATTTTGACTGCCCCCTTATCCGCCATAAAAGGTGCCAAGTCCAAGTTTGTGTGGACCTCCCAATGTGACCTCTGTTTTAGACGCCTTAAGGAGAAACTCACAACAGCTCCTATCCTACAATACCCTAAATGTGACGGGGAATACCAAATGGAAACCAACGCCTCAGATGCATCCATTGGGGAAGTAATACAAATCAAAAATAGTGATGGTGACTTCCTACCTATAGCTTATGAATCCCAAAAATTGACAGATGGCAAGTGTTGATACCCTATCCACAACAAAGAACTGCTGGCTATTGTGCACTACCTAGTCAAATGGTGTTGTTACCTAGAACGCCAGGAAAAATTCACAGCATTAACCAATCACAAGTCACTCATCTATTTCAAGACTCAAGCAAATATGTTACGCCGCCAAGCGCGGTGGATGGAACTATTGGATAGATTTAACATGCTCATCCAGTACAAGCCTGGGGAAAACTTGCCATGGCAGACGGCCTTTCCCGCCTGTATGTCTGTGCTTCAAGAGGAGAGAATGGGCTCGACCCAGAATGGCCTCTCTTAGTGCTACAAACAAAGGACAAAGGGTTCCTCCCTGGCACCACTGAGATAACAAAAGAAAAAGTCATCAATAATGAACACCTATTTACTGACGTATATGGGACTCTTCAGAGAAAGATGACTGGTGGCACAACCATTCCCTACATTCCCACACATCAGCGAGTTGACACCATCCTATGCTATCACAGAGACCTTGGACATACCAAGAGCCAAAACCTATATGAGTTCCTTAAGCATAAGGCATGGTGGCCAACCTTATACCAAATGTTCAAGAAGTTCTAAACCAATGTGAGGTATGCAAAAAGTTTGCCAAAAGCAAAAACCCGCCAAAGTTGGTACTTCCCATCCGCACGCAGCTACCTTTCAAAGTATGGGCTCTTGATACTGTTAGGCCCATGCCAGTAAAACACAATGACAAGAAATACATCATCACTGCCATTGACTTTGCAATGAGATGGCCAGTAGCCCAAGCAGTGAAGGCACACACCGGCAATGATGTGCAACAATTTATTGGCAAGGAGATAATCAGCAAGTTTGGAAATCCAAAACTCCTGATAACCAATGGAGGCAAGGAATTGACCTCTGAAGACACCAATGTATACCTCACCAAAAACAGGGTCAAGCACACTGTGACAACACCATACCATCCACAGGCCAATGGACGCGCGGAGCGGCTTAACAGTAGCCTTGTGCAAGCCTTAGCCAAACTCATTGCCAGGAGACCTGAAGACTGGTATAACCAGCTACCAACTGCACTACTTGTGTGTCCAACCTGAGTGAACAGATACGCCGGAAAAAGCCTGTTTGAACAGGTATACAGCACACAGCCAAATATCATTCAAGCATTGACAGGACCTAAACTAGAAATTCCAAGTGAAGTCCCTCCACACTCAGACCCTCAAGTAATAGAGGCTAACAGCAAGCAAACAGCAAGAGAGAATGAACGTCTGCAAAAGAAATTTGTCCCCTTCCACAATAGACATGAAGTTGGGGACAAAGCATGGGTCATGAATGTTGACAAGAGCAAGCTACAACCTGAAAAAGTGGGGCCAGAAATCATTCTGAAGGTAAACAACAATAACACTTACCTTGTGAAAGGGCTTGGAAAATGTAAGCAAGACAAGACCCCACACCATGATTTCCTACGACCCTGCAAAGCAAGACAGAAACAACAAGAAACTTCCCTGCCTGCCACAGAACAACAACTAGTTCAATACAACGCCCGGGCTCCTGACAACCTCCCTGACAACCTGCCCCCAGAGGAGGCCAACCTTCAGTCAGGGGGGTGTCAAAACCGCAGGCTCAACCCGCCAGCAAGGTTCTAACCAAGCAGGTTTGTGACCCGCAATCTGATTATCCTGTCACTTGAAGCCAGACTAGGAAGTCAACTTGAATTACCAAATCCAACAACATGAACAGATGATGATCCTTTATGGTGGATACCTTGTTCTGGCGCTTGACTCATTACCAGGATCAAGCCACCCCCTTCATCATCCAGCTGTGTGATCAACACAAGCATGTTCCTATTATCCTTGATTCACAATAAAGATATAATCACTGTCTCCTAATAAATATTATTATCTAGTTCCTAAATATTTTTCCCTTGTAACTCTGCTAAAACAGCACAGTTACAATACATTTTTTAATAAAATAGTGGTGTTACTTGTGTTGAGCAACTTTTGTTATTACTGGTATGTTCAAAGCTATAAATAGATGTTAGCCTTGCCAACTTACTCTACCTAATCCTATGCAAGAGCACTACAGACTACAATAGAATAGAACTTTGAAGAGAATAATGTTTATGAAACTGGAGTACAATCTATCCAGCAGCTGCAATCTATCCAGGTGTAACTAAGAACTTGTTTTTAACCTTTCAGGCATCTGTATCAATATATACTGCAACAACCCTTGTTCTTGTCCTTTCAGACAGTTCTCAGTGGCTACCTTTGCAAAAGGTCCATCTTTGCTGGCTGTGCCTATCCTGATTGGTTGTCCTTGACATTTGTGCTGCTACTAACTTTTACAAAGTGTACATGGCACTTCAGCTACAGCCTATGCTCTTCTTGAGCTAGTCTACTGTCATTTATTGATTGGCTATATCTTACACACCTATTATTATGCTGGGAAACTACGCTGTATTTAGTTGACGCTTATAAATGTCCTTAATCTGTCCTCCAACATTGGAAGGTAGAATTCTTATATTCCATTTGTAGGGCTTAATCAGTGATCCTTTTTTGGCTGGGAAGCCTTCTGCTTATTAATGCAACAGGTCAAATTAGTGATTATATGGCGTATAATAGCAGACTTGATCCAGTATCAACCTGTGGATTATCTGCCGTGTAAAGCTGACCCAAATTGATAAGAAACCTGATTATACGCCGTGTAACTCTGACCCAAACTTGGTATTTCCTGGTCTTTTGCATATCACTTGTTTGATATGAGCATATATGCCCATCAGGCTGTGTGGGGCTGGGTTGATACAACGTCCAGTAGGGTGGATTGGGAGGTGGTAATTGATGATCTTCAGATTATATGGTATAGAATCAGTGATAATCACTATGTTGGCTAACGTTTATACAGCATATAAAATGTTCATATCAATTATAATAAACTAATGATTATATAGCATATAATTACTGCACTTAATAGAATGATAATCTAGTGATAATATGGTGTGTAATTGATAAAGATCTGCATGTGATGATTAACCTGATCATTTGTGGTCAATCAGCTTAATCTCACAACCTGAAAGGAGCATAGATATCCAAAGTGTTAATTGACTAAAAATCACCTGTTTTATTCAAGACACAACAACATCTCTCAAAAATACAAGCTGAATGAATTAGCTTCCTCCAAAGGTACACCACTATAATTTAATACAAAATATGAAAAGATCTACTTACTGTGAACCCTTTCAATACTATATCACAATCATCTACTCTGCACCAATGACAAAGACCCTTATTGTCACATGTTATTTATGAGGAATCTCTGAGAAGGATTACCCCTTTTACAGTCATGGAGGTACAAGAAAATTTCCTCAATAGCAAACTACTGTTCAAAAAATTCCTATACACTTCATTGTATCATACCCAGTGATAAATATTTTACTCTATGTCATGTCAACACAAAATATTGACACCATCATTTTTTTATCTCAGACTTATAACACTTGTATTAGAAAGGTATATGAGTACCTTAAACCCCAATACTGGTGGCTAAGCATGTTAAACAACATCAAAAAAGTCCTTGACTAATTTGAAACATTTGAGAAGTACACCTTCTCTAAGGCACCCCCAAGTCAGTAATCCCAGTCTCTATGATCCAATTTTTCAAGATACAAGAAATCAGCATTGAAATATCTATGCTTGTCATTAAAAAGGGGAAAGAATCACATCATCACACCCATTCAATATGCTACCAGATGAACTGTTGAATAAGCTAATAAAGAACTTAAAGACAATTGTGTGAATTAATTCATTGGAAAAGCAATAATTGCTAAGTTTTTAAAGCCAGATCTTTTCATTAAAGACAGAGGCAGAAAAACCACTTCCAATTACATCATTATCTACCTTTCTAAAGATAATTTACAATCCATCATAATCAGTCCCTATCATCCTCAAGAAAATGGCAGAATTGAAAGGCTTAAAAGATATCTTGTAAAAGTGCCAAGTAATTTATCACTGATAATTATCTCCTTTATAAAGACATACCTGAAACATCCATGATAACCTTCTTTATCTGAGCCAGATAAAAAATAGATAAAAGCCTCTATTAATTAGTGTGTGGTCAAAAACCAACAATTATTAATAGTGAAATGGGGCCATGTCTACCTTTACCTAAGAAAATACCTAAAAAAGACAATCTCACCATACTAAAAGTAAGATGGGATCAAGTGGGGAAAATGAGATAGAGTCATAAGAGACTCATAATCCTTCATTCTGAGATATTATAAGTAAGAGATAAAATCTGAGTAGTCAACCATGACCAACACAAATTGACCCTGGCCTGCAAGGATCAGGAAATCCCAGTAAAGTTATACACAACAATACATAACTCATCAGGGGAATTTGTGCTTGTGTGAACTTAAAACTCATGCACCTCAGGGGTGATTTTTAACATCTTTGGTTACTCCCTCTTGGAAAATCATTTCTCTAAGAACCAAATTAATTATCAAGTAAAAAGTGATGTCTTTAACAGGAAAATACATTTCCTGGACAAATGTCCAGATACTAAGAGGAATATGGTTGCATCAAGACCTATGACTGCTAAGATCTACATTAACACAATGTGCCTCATAAAAATCTATATTGATATTCTCTTGTTTATCAAAAAAAAATATTGTCTTTATCAAAATATTCCCTTCTAATTTTTTCTATATACTTCCAAGAATTATATATTCAATGGTTTTAGCTATTTTTAATATAAAATATCTTATTTTTGTTTTGTATAAGTAAAATATATTTTAAATTATAAAAATACAATATAATTCTTATTATTGTGGATTAGTAGAAGCTTGAATTGTTAGGTTTAACAGAAAATGCTGTTGTTTTAAATTAGTATTAAATTTCATTCTGTGTTTCAAATTTACTTTTATTTTCATGCAATAAAGCAAAATTAAAAAAAAACTTAATTTCATTCATATATTTGAAACGGACATGTTTTTTTTAAAAATGGTTTTTAGCCTAAGTTAATCACATGCAAAACTAATCTAATCAAAAGAGAGAAACCTAAACAATATTTAAAAATAAGTTCTATCATAGAATAATTGATGAAATATCATCCTAACCCAAAATCTTCATTAAGGAAGTAAATAATATTAATATTCATATCTACATGTTTCTAAACAAACAACACCTCACAATAATAGCATTTCTGATAAATATATGGGTTATTGTTTTAGGGATTAGGCCATTTTCTAATGCACATGCTGCTCAAGTCGCAGCATGATACAGTTCAATTTTGAAAAAGTAACTAATTACACATTTTATATTTAAAACATTAATAACTCAATGAAAAATTAATATTTGTTCACACTGTAAACTATCAAAATGAAGCTAAGGATCCCATCTTTCTATTGGTGTAAAAAATTTAATATGTATACTACACTCAATATTAAAATGAAAGTAATTTAAAAGATTATAACCTAGATTTTATTATAAGATTCTATCTAATGATATAAAGTAGATCACTTCAAAGCTAATAAATACTCTTTTTTAATTCACAAAAGATCTTTTTTATTTTAAGAAATTAAAGATAAGATTGAGTGCTATATTTTTGCATTTTATTTTATTTAAAAAGTTCAATTATTTAGGATTTTATGGTAGTTTGAAGTAAGGATGTTTTTATCATTATTTAGATTAATTTTAAGGTTCAAGTGAGCTTTGAACCTCAAATTAAGCATTCTTTGAATAGAATTCTTTAATATTTTGTCATTTTAAAAATATGTAAAAGAGTTACAATTAACTGAATACATCATTTTGATCAATTTGCATTGATTACAAAGAGGATATAATGTAATAATAATGCTTAGCTGCTTCACATATATCACTTGTTCATATAAGCTGGTTATTTAATTAATTCTGCAAACATAAATTCAAGTCCAAACTATAGTAAAAGCTATCACACCATTTCTTTCATAATGGTGTCATTTAGCTTGGTATATAAGAGCTAAAGCACCACAAAGCTTCTAATCCAAAAGACCCCATTCAAAGACCACATTCTGATCAAAACTACTCCATCATTAAGGCACATTTCAGAGATCTGACCTAATTACAGATTCAAAATACTACCATGTCCTCAGTTAAATTTACTTCTGCCATGCTACCCTTTTTTTCCTTGGGAGCTTCAACAAAAAGACAAAGAATTGCAGTATTAAAAAAGGCATTCCTCTTTATTGCTGGTGATGATCTTGATAATTTCATCAACCCTTCCTTACTCAAACTGAATTTGGGAAAGCTCAGTTCCTGCCAACTATTCAAAATCAAAAAAGCAATGAGTTCATTGAAAACTTAAAGGATCTCATGAAGTCTTCTTCCCAAAAGCATCTCCAAGCCTTGCAATCTCTGGTTACTTCCAGATACTCTTTAAAAGAGCTTAATGATATGGGGTTTAATATAACCAAAAGTGAGTTTGAATACTCAAGAAAAATATATAAAAAAGAAAATGTAAGCTTAAACAAAAAAGCCAAAAAAATAATAGCTATTCATTAAAAAAAGAAATAACTAAAAAAATAATTAAAAATTGCTGGAAAATTCTTTTGAAAGAAGCCAGTTTACAAAAAAGTGCCTGAAAATTTTTTATAAAGATATAGAAAAAGAGATGAGTAATTACTCAACTGAAATTAAATACTCTCTACTTAAAACAAAAAAGAAATATATGAAAATATGAAAATAAAAAATGAAATTTCAGTTTCAATTTCTAGTTACTATAAATTAATTCCTAAAAATATAAAAAAAGTAAAAATCAAACCAATATATGCAATATTTTTAATTTAAAAAATTCACTAGAAAAAAGAAGGGAGAATGTGAAAGTAAAAACTTACCATTACCAGAATCTATAGACAATGGCATAAAGACTATTAATCAGCACCAAGACTTTTATGTTCATCAAAATAGGGAATATAAAAAATATATTTATGAATTAGATGATGAGTCTTGTGTCTTAGTTATAGATTATAAAGAAAGCTTAAAGGTTGGAAGTGGTCCAATTGAGACCAATAATTGTTTTTATTCAAAAAAACCTATCTCATTATTAGGGCTTTCATTAGTTTTTAAAGAAAACAATAAAATTAAATATGAATATCATGGTTTTTTGTCTCAAATATTATCACATGATTTTTATTTTCAGGTGAATGTCTAATTAGTCTTCTTAAATTAGATAGATTTAAAAAAAAATATTTAAAAATGTGGACTGATAATGGAAATCATTTTAGATCATATGAAATTTCATATTACTTATTTAAAGAGGCACCTAAATATATTAAGGGTTCTATAAAATATAATTGTTTTGTTGAATGTCATGGAATAAGCATTGTTGATGGTCCCTTTGGTGTAATATCAAAAATTTTAAAGGAAAAAGAAAATGAGTTTTATATTAAAAATATTAATGATCTTAAAAATATTCTTGAGCAAGAAGAAAAAAGAAAAGAATTATATAAATCAGTGCTATCAGGCTCAAACATTTCTCAAAAGTCATTATTTTATATTTATGAAAGAAAAGTTAGGCCTATAAAAAGAGAGCTTGAAGTTAAAAATCTGCACATTAATCTTTCATATTTGATGAAAGATGGGAAGTTATATACTTCACCTCTAATATTTGAAAGTTTATCAGAATATTCTGAGATAACTTATCATTTGAAATCATGTGATAATACCAGAAAAACAAAATATCAGAAGATGCTAGTGATATATTGGGGCAAGTTCATGAAGTAGGACAATTTAACTAGAGGGTGTATTTTAAATAAAGTTATCAGTCTTTCAAAAATAACAACCTTTTTTTCTGAAACAAACTAATAATATTTATGATGAGAAAAAGATAGGGTAATAGTATTTATAGCTTTGGGGCTGCTATTACTCTCACATGCAACTCGTCATAAATATTTTTGGTTTGTAGTTTGCAGTAGCACTAAAGATATTTTCAGTAATATTATAAGTTGCAATTTTTGATTCTAAAATTAATGACTTATTTTTTTTAAAAAAAAAACATCTAATCCCAAGATCAATTAAAGTTTTGGGATTGATTGTATTTTAAGCTTTCTGAATAATTAGAATATGAATAATGTTATTAAGTTATAAAATAATTAATCTGGCGCCTAGGCATAACAAAAAAAATAATGACCCATATGGATACCCACCTTGTTTCTGACACCTTTGTTTCTAGAAACTTAATCCAAGCCTTATGACGCTATTATAGAAAAATTAAAGCTTAAGTTAAATTTAAAGATAACCAACGTTATGTCATAATGTCAGATATAGGTTCCTGTGAAAAGGTACTGTAAACATGGTGAGTACCAACATGTTCCAAGCCTAGATAAGCCATTGATTGTAGATATGTTATCCCTACATATTATTTTCACCAATTCTAATAATGCAGATGCTGTTACCCAAATGGTCATCATAATATAAAATATGTACTTTTGAGTTTACCTGATACTACATAATGCTCATTACATTACCATGTACTCTAATGACAAAGAAAGGTTTACCAATATTTACAGCAAAGAATTTCCATTATTTATTTAACACCAGATGAATGCAGTGCCACATTATGTATGTATCAGATGTTTCATACTTATAATAAAATACTATACTAGGAAAAGAAGGTATGTAATTCTCGTATATTCTAAGGACAATAATTATATAGAAAACCGTGTGATTTAAAAGCAATTCTCTATAAGATCTCATTTATAAATAATTACATGGATAATACCATGAAAATTTGGTAATTTTCGGACAAATAATAACAAATTTATTAGAGCTTATAAAAATAGCATTTTCAACAAGATTTTTAAATAAAAAAAGTATGCTTTCGTTCGGGATCGAACCGAAGACCTTCTGCTTGTAAGGCAGATGTGATAACCAACTACACCACGAAAGCGTTGATTGTGGCTGGAATCGAACCAACACAGGTAAAATAGTGAGTTTTGGTGCTAACCAGGCGACTACACGATCAATAGCAACCTTAATATTCCTGAATTTATGCGATTCCTTTTAATCCAAATATAGATTGGAGGACCTACATTTATACCCAAAAAGTGTAAAAAAACTACCAGACAAGTATATTTTAAATAAAAAAGAGAACAAAGCTATTAAATAATTAATACTGGTTACGGTTTATCTACTTTTTTTAAACACATTTAAGCATTCATTCATCAAGAGTCAGTTTAAAGTCGGATATGGGTATTTACATAGTTTTGATATAAAAAATTTTAAGTCAGTTTCCTTTTTGAATCAAAATTTTAATAATGTGTGCTCTTCTTCAAGGTAAATATTTATTTGTAAAAGCATTTTGCATTTACTTAAATTACGTAGATGAATAATGAAAATAGTAGCAATCAATTCTGGCAAAATGAATTTGTTATTTCTTATCTTGGTAAATATTGGCTTTTATTCTATTTAGTTTCTCTTCCATAATCCCTTTTGAGAGGTATTTTCATATTAATAAAACAACCAATAATGTCGATTCACACCATACTATTTATCATATAGTGAGATATACTTCTTAAAACCACCATATCAAATAATGGTATCATTATGAACATGGTTTAAATGAAGTATAACCACTAAAAGAAAAACCAAATAACTTAATAGGCTTATTAAAAATAGAAATGAATTTATGTAGCTAATTTTTATCAAACTCTCCATGATGATATGATACTACCAAATAATATTTTTCAAAGGGTAATATTTTATTATATTGGATGAAAAATTTGACTCATATTTATGAAATTTAAGCTTCAATAAGGTTTAATTAATCATTATGCCACAACATCTTTAATTACTCCCTATTGGGAAATCAGTTCCCCAAGAGATCACTTGATTGCAAAGTAAAGGTGATCTTAACACAAAACCAGATATTTTATCGTTATCAAAAATTCAAGTTTCAAAGCAATACAGATCTCCCAAAGTCCCAGGACTTCCATGATTTTCACAGACACTATGTGACTTATCACTTAACTACATAACAATATTATTTTATATCAAAAGAAATAATTTTCTTCTAAAAATATACCCCTTGTTTTTTATTATACTTACCAGAAGTATATACTCAATATGGTAGCCGAGTTAGATTTTCTATACCTACTTTATTCAAAATTTAAAATTTCTTCAAAGAAAAAGGCATAAGAAATGGCCCACCCTACTGACTGGAGAACCTACAGGTAAGAAAAAACTGTTCTTAAAGAATACAGCATCTTTAATAATTTTTTTGTGCTATCAAACAGTTCAACTAACTCACTGCAGGAGGAGCCTTGAATTAGCCCACACAATAGATAGGTCATGAGAATCTCCTGTAGCATTCCAGTTACTACACTATATAGAGATATATAATCTTTATTGCCTGCACTAAAAATGCCACCCTCTAGATCCAGAACATTCAAACTAAATTTACACAAGTTAATTATCATCAAAGACTCTGGGCAAGTGAAATACTCTAAGTCACAGAGGTTGCCACCAAATATTTAAGTAAATGATTTGAAGCTAACCTAAACCAGGATTTGAACTGTGAATTATTAAAGAATGTCTTTATTGCAAAGTTTGCACTAAAAGATGCCAACACAATGATTGTCCTGGAGCACAAGAAACCAAGTTGACAGGAACCATTGAGAAATACATTACTACTTACAAAGGCATTCAAGACAGAGCACCCAGCCATATGAATTTTTCAACCCCTCTAATTGTGTGAACATCTATGATGGACTCACATTCTGTCTTGAGAAACTGAGTTGAAAAACTGTACCAAACTTCATGAA
Organism: Entomophthora muscae; assembly: GCA_014839935.2. Taxonomy (NCBI): domain Eukaryota; kingdom Fungi; phylum Entomophthoromycota; class Entomophthoromycetes; order Entomophthorales; family Entomophthoraceae; genus Entomophthora; species Entomophthora muscae. The sequence goes on along the minus strand of QTSX02002921.1, from coordinate 235,440 downwards.
ACTCTCATGAAGAGAAATATGTAGCACATTGTTGCAACACCTTTGATTACTCCCTCTTGGGGAATTAACCCCCCGAGTAAATCACTGAGCGGCTCACCAAGTGGTTCACTGCCCAGTCAATAAACTGATAGCACCATTATCAGTTAACCATCTATGGCAGCAATCACTCAATCCAGGTCCTAAATGGAACACAACTTGATTAAGCCTTGTGACTCAAGAGGAACATTACTCAGATAAGCCCCATGATCTCCATGAAGTACATGGACAGCATGTGGCTTGTCATGATACTATATAATATCCTATATTCATATCAAATAAAGTATCATTCTCTTCTTAATCTTCCCCTTTATTTTGTTTATTATACTTTCCAGAAGTATAAACTTGACAGTGGTAGCACAGGTAGGTTATCCATACCTACCCAACTCAAAGGAAAAATTCCTCCCAAGAAAAGAACCCAAACAATGTCACTCCCTAACAGCTGGAGAGATTACAAAGTAGGACAAGATGTCCCCCAGGCCTTGTCATCTACAATAATCTCCTTGTACCCATTGACCAGTATAACACTCTCAAAACCTGAAGACTGTTCCCTACCACGCCAACCACAACAGCGCCTACACAACCTGAGATACCCAATATTGTGTTTCAATGCTTACATACCACTGAGATTGGCGCCTTTGCAGGACTACACTGTGAGAATACTTCTCTTTGGATCAACAGCACCAAGAACAAGTTTGAACAAGTGGAGTACCCCCAAAGACTCTGGGTCAGCATAATTGCCCTCTGTGTCACAGGGACTGCTTCACACTTCATTACCAAATGGCTAGCCCAACATCCTGACCAGAAGGAAAATTGGGAAGTGTTCAAGGCCGCATTCCTTGAAAATTTCTCCATGAAGGACTTGGAAATGGTGATTATGACCAAGCTTTGAACCTTCAAAATGACAGGAACCATCAAAGAATACATTGCAGCATATGAAGGACTACATGACTGTGCGTCCAACACCATCAACTTTGATGAACCTGGACCACACCTGGACTTCTACAATGGCCTTCCCATACACATTAGACGTCAGTTTGACATGACCTGCTGCAAGAACCTTGAGTATGTATTCCTAGAAGGAAAACACACAGCTCAGAAGTCTGACAATCTACACACCACCAACAAGCGCAAGGAAAACCCTGCAGCTAAGAGAGAGCCTTGCCCTAATAAGCAAAACAACCGAGCCAACAGTACCCAGCCTCAAAACAGGAATCACACTGCACAAGCCAACCAGTCCAGCACCAAAGATACCAACAAGGAGGGAAAAGCTCAGGGGAGTGCTTAGGCAAGCTGCTCTCCCCCTCTTCACAAGACTTGTACAGAGAACAGGCCGTGGACTCAATCACCATGATCCAGGTCCATCCAGAAATCCTCTACTGTTTGCCGCCCAATCTGGAAATAAACTCCTTATCTATCCTTTCTGCTTTTGCAGATATCAGGGCACAGCACTATTTGAAACTGCAGTATATCAATTCCTTGTTGACAAGAACTTTGCCAACCTCATGAAACTACCAACAGCCCAAAGCAACATCAAGAGAGTCATCATGGCGGACAACCACAGCACACCAGTTACCCACAAGACAAAACCTTTCCGGGCCCAAATTGGAGACATCCAAACACCAATTAGCAGCCCCATCATTCCAATCCCCAAATATAATATCATACTTGGATTAGATTGGATGCAAAAGACAAAGCCTCACATCAACTGGGACAGTGCCACCCTCACTATCCAGCAAGGAGAAGTTCATCATCACGTGTACCCAACACATCTTGACACCCTCATGAGAGACCACATATTTGTAAAGATCATGGAAACAGAGAAAGAAACAGACATCAGCAAAATCAATTAGAGCACATGTTCATATGAAGTCATCCACTTCAAAAATACAGAAACTCAGCACAAACAAAACCCAATTAGAGACCAGCTAGTCAATGAATTTCCCTCTGTATTCCAAGAAACACTACCCAGGTTGCCCCCTGATTGGGGTATACAACATGAGATCAACCTAAAAGGTAGTGTGCCTAAAGCACAACCCATCTACTGCCTCACACCACAAGAAGACAATGCTCTAAAAGCTTACCTTGACAAAGCAATCAAGAAAGGCCTCATCAGACCCTCAAAATCACTCTTTGGTGCCACTGTCTTCTTTGTGGTGAAGAAAGATGGAGGCCTCTGCCTGGTCACAGACTACAGGGCCCTCAACAAGGTCACAATAAAGAACAGATATCCCCTGCCCCTAATTGATGACCTTTTTGATACCCTGGGGGGTCCCAAATCTTCACAAAAATTAATTTGACAGCAGGATATCACCAAATTTGTGTGACACCTGAAGACATTCCAAAGACCGCATTTTGAACTAAATACAGATCCTTTGAATGTGTTGTCCTCAATTTTGGCATGACAAACGCTCCCAGTACCTTTGTAACCTTCATTAATGAAGTATTCAAGGAACACATTGGGAAAAGAGCAATCATCTACCTGGACAACATCATCATTTACAGTCCCAACCTGCAACAACACTGGGAAGACATCCGTGCAGTCCTACGTACCCTGCAAGAAAACCAACTAGTTGCCAAACCGCCCAAATTCAAGTTCGCTCAACTGAACTTCCATTCCTTGGCCATATCATCAGCAAGGACGGTATCAAGCCGGATCCAGACAAAATACGCGCTATAACAGAGATGCCAGCCCCAAGGAACAAGAGCAAACTCCACACTTTCCTTGGAATGGTAGCCTATGTACGCAGGTTCATCCCTGACTGGGGCGCTCTGACAGCCCCCTTATCAGCCATCACGGGGAAAACAACCAAATTTGTCTGGAAACCTTTACAAGATCAACATTTCAGCCAACTGAAAGAGCGCATGGTTACTGCCCCCATCCTGCAATACCCAAACCGTGAGGGTATCTATGAGCTAGAAACCAACACCTCTGATTATGCCATAGGAGGAGTTCTCTGTATCCAAACAGCCTAAAAGGACTTCCTCCCCGTAGCATATGAATCAAGGAAGCTATCAGACCGCAAACAAAAATACCCTATACACAATAAGGAATTGGTTGCCATTATACACTGCCTCATGAAATGGCAATGCTATCTGGAAGGAGCCCAGACATTCAAAGTACTCACCAACCACAAGTTTTTGATATTTTTTAAAACACAACAACACCTGTCAAGAAGACAAGCTGAATGGATGAGTCTTATACAGAGATACCACATGCAAATTGAATACAAGCCAGGCAGAGAGACGCTTACTGCAGACGCCCTATCAAGGCTATACATCAAACACATCCTTTGCACTGATGGCAACCCCAACTGGCCCATGTTAATCATGGAGCATCTCCAGGAAAGAAACCCACCTGGCACACCAATGGTCATCCAAGAGAAAGTCCTCAAGAACAAACATCTGGCAAAAATGTATATGGTACCCTTCACCAAATCCTTCCAAATGGTGACACTGTACCCTACGTCCCATCAACACAAAAGATTGACACAATTCTATGTTATCACAGAGACTTGGGACACACCTGTAGCAAAAACTTGCATGAATATCTCAAGACTTGCTACTGGTGGCCCAACATGTTAGATGATATCAGAGAGGTACTGGAACAATGCAAGGTCTGTGAGAAGTACACACAAACCAAAGCTTCACCCAAGTCAGTAGTACCCATATCCATCACACAACCCTTTAAGGTATGGCCGTTGGATATCGTGGGACCTATGTCTGGTGAAAGCAAAGGCAATAAGTACATCATCACAGCCATCAACTATGCAACCAGATGGCCCATATCACAAGCCACAAAAGAGCACAAAGGCAATGACATGAGACAATTCATTGGCAAGGAGATCATAGCAAAGTTTGGGAAGCCTGACCTCTTAATCACAGATGGAGGCACTGAACTTAAAGCTATTGACACCAATATCTATCTTGCCAAAAATAGAATAAAACACATCACAGCCAGCCCATATCACCCACAAGCAAATAAACATGTAGAACAACTAAGCAGCTCTCTAGTGGAAGCCCTAAGTAAGTTGTCTGCAAACAATCCAAAAGCCTGGGTTGACATGCTACCAACTGCCCTTATGGTCTGCAGAACACAAGTCAACCACAATACAGGCAAATGCCCTTATGAGCTTGTCTATGGTCAGAAACCCTCACTTGTCAGTACAACCACAGGACCACAACTGCCACTTCCAAAGAAGATACCAGACAGTAATGACCCAAAAGTACTACAAGCCAGAAAAGACCAAGAAGTGATGGAACAACAAAGGGTTCAGCAGGAAGCAATCCCATTGCAACAAGAAAGGTTCCAAGTCAGAGACAAGATCTGGATTGTCAATCACAACCAACACAAATTAGACCCAGGGTTACGCAGACCAGGCATTGTCATGGAGGTGAAGCCCAATAACACCTACCTCATCAAAGGGATTGGAGCTCAAACCAAACTGAAACATATGCATTATGACCAACTTTGTTTGTGTAAGACAAGGGCAGCTCAATGAAATTCAAGGCTCCCTGTACCCAACGCCAAATTGGATCAATATCAAGCCTGTATACCAGATACTCTCAAGAAGATTCCCAAGGCTCCGCCTTCTAGCACCCCAGGGGGAGATGTCACAACATCTTTGATTACTCCCTCTTGGGGAATTAACGCCCTGAGTAAATCACTGAGCAGCTCACTGGGTGGTTCACTGTCCAGTCAATAAACTGGTTGCACCATTATCAGTTAACCATCTATGACGGGGATCACTCAATCCAGGTCTTAAATGGAACACAACTTGATTAAGCCTTGTGACTCAAGAGAAACATTACTCAGATAAGCCCCATAACCTCCATGACGTACATGGACAGCATGTGGCTTGTCATGATGCTATATAATATCCTGTATTCATATCAAATAAAGTATCATTCTCTTATTAATCTTCCCCTTTATTTTGTTTATTATACTTCCCAGAAGTATAAACTTAACAACATAAATACTGAAGTATACACCAAACAACAAAATACAAGGACAGAAAAACCATCATAAAAAAGGCAACTACCAGAATTAACTCATTCTGCAGTCAACTTAATGAATGTTGACAATTTTTTGACATTCAGTAAGTCAACATTATTTTAGTATTTATCTGCCCAAATTGGGTATTTCCAAAACTAAGCTAATTTTTCATAGTAAATTATTAAGTCAACATTATTTTAGTATTTATCTTCTGGAATTGAGCATTTCCAAAACTAAGCTAATTTTTCATAGTAAATTATTAATTCAGAATTGCAAAATTAAAAAGGAACAGGCCTAATGTTGACACCATTTAAACAAAGGCTTATTTTTAAGCCAAAAAACCAATATAATTTACTATGAAAAGGTAAGTTTCTTTGTACTTTTACATTAAGATCAACTCCAGTAAGTAATATCTGGATATTGACCCCAAATAAGAATCCATAAATTTCTTAATAAAATACACAATATTCTAAAAATAACTACTTTTTATATTTTATACTACTGTTTTTATTAAATAAATAATAAGATAAACATTGAACAAAGACATATGCCAACTTTCAGAGTTTATTTGTATTATTTAGATATTTACTGTTATTTTAAACTCACTGGATAAACTAAAGCTTATTTCCAGAAGTCCACTTAAGCCAAAACACATATGTTAAAACTAGAATTTGTATATGTATTTATAATTTCAACTTTGTGTCAAATTGACGCGTCACCTAAATTGCAACAAAGGGGTTTGGCTAAGCAAACAAAGTGACATAATTTAAGCAAGATTTATTAGGAGAGTTACTATAAAAGAACACTGACTGCCTGAATGTTAACACCTTCACTGGTTTATTAGTAAAACACTGCTGCTTAACAAAAAGAGCACATAAAATGATATGATAATTCAGGCCAAAGTACCCAGGGCTTTACTTTAGACTTCCCTCTACAATCCCTATTATTTGGTTTTTATAAGTTACATAAGCAAATATTTAATCTTTTAAATTTAAAAATAATCAATTTTGGCCTTATAAACAACTTCAGAAAATGTTAATCAAGCTTCATAAGTGATTTACATAGTGTTTTTCTAGTTTAATGCTGACTGTCAGTATGTCAACAGTCAAAATTAAAGCGTTTTTTATGCTGAAAAACTAAATTAAATATTTTTGACTATTGTGACTACTAGAATGTCAACTTTTTATTTAAACATGGTTTTTTTCTATTCTTTAATAATAAACTAGCTCTAAAAACACTTTTTATACTTCTATAAACAATTTAATTATAAATAAAAAATAAAACAAGTGATTATTATTTAATTTTATTCATGTTTCACATGATTATTATTACTTTATGAACTATACTCTAATTATTGTAGGAAAAATCTTCCAAGAAGCCACAAAAGAACCCCAAGTCAACCAAGAAAGTGCCCAAAGCCTCTGTAAAAGACCAAAGTCCCTACACCAACAAAAAACCAGCCAAAGAGCCCTCAAAGAAAGAGAAGACAAAGGAGAAGACCCCAGACCCTGAAAGAAAAGAGCCCTCCCCTGACCCCTCCTCTTCTTCAAGCTGGTACCAATCAGAAGGAGGTAAGGTTCCACTAAACAAGCAAGGAAGAAAGAAGATACCCAAGAGTCCAGAACCCCAGTCAAGCCCAGATGAATCAAGCTCATCCTAGTCCAAGAAGCGCAAGAATCCAACTCCAGATAATTCCCCTCCACCGCCCAACAAATGCACCTCCATCCTCCTCATCAAGTATCAATAAAGAAGATCCTGATGATTACCTGTCTGACTATCATCAAGCACCAATTGGCCCGTAGGATCCCCTAAAGGTTAACAATATATGTAACATCAAAGGTGAGTTTAAGCTCCCAAAGAAGTTCCCTTGGGTTTTCCCTCTAATGTCTGTCAAAGGAGGTGCAAGTTTAGTCTGTGCTGGCTATGTTTTTAATTGCAACAATCAAAAGAGAGCAGGAAGAAGCAAGCATTATGTGTGTGAAGATAGAAGCTGCCCTGCCAGGATCAACACAGAAGGATGGGATAAAGTCACTAGTGAAAAAGGAGAGCACACATGTAATGCTCCAATTAATCTTATTGAAAAGTTTCTAAAGTGGTATCTCTACCAAATGGTACCAGTCTCCAAAGACGTCAAGGCTTCTTATCTTGCAGTTAAGGCCACCACTAACCTAATTAATGAGAACCTGAAGCTCATCCCTGACCGCAACCTGTTAGTGAAGTACATATGTGACAAATGCCATGATCTATTTCCCCATAAGAAATCTGCCATGGTCCAATGAGAGTTAGTATTGACAGAGGAGTTAAAGATGTTCAATAATGATGAGGTATTCCTTTTAAATGATGATGGGCCTACAGCAGAGGCAAGAATTATATGCTATGCTACACAACAGAGCCTGGAGCAGTTAAGAGATTCAGAGACCTGGTTATGTGACAGTACCTTTGCAGTATGCCCCCATTTTTTTACCAACTATGATTTGTAAATTCCCTTATTGAAGGCAAGGTGCTCCAAATTGCCTACTTTCTGCTTCCTGGGGCAACAGAAGAGATCTATACAAGGGCCTTTAAAATCCTTCAGGAGGGCATCAAAGACCTAACCAGTAATAAAAAGAGTCCCCCTGTCTATAACACTAGAGCCAATCCAAATGATGATGAAAAGGATGAAGCCACACTTGCTTCAGAATAAGAAGCTTGTGATAAAGCACTTGGCCCCTCAACTATAATTATGGACTATGAAACTGCCCAGTATAACGCTTTTGTAAATACCTTTGATGGAGAGGTCCAGGGGTGTTTTTTTTTCATTATTGACAGGCTGTCAGCAGGCAAATAAAGGGTCTACCTGGGCTCAGCAAGCTCCACTTCTAGATAAATCAGGAAAGTGCAAGTTATTAATTCAGCAGTTTTTAGCACTAGCCTTTATAAAGCCATAGAATACTGGACAAGCCTTTGACCTCCTATGCCAGGATCCATATGCCAAGAAAAATGAGGATGCTTTCTATCCTTTCATTGAATATTATGAACCACAGTGGATTGGATGTAAGGTCACTAAGCGCTGGAGCAAGCCCAGAGCCAAAGCCAACTGGAACTGCTACCAGGAAGTTCTTAAAGATTAGATGAAAACTACTTCATCTTTAAAGAGCTGACATAAGCATATCAAGTCCTCCTTTGAAATCAATCCCAGATACAACACCTTCTACAAACACCTCAAAGTCCAACAGGGGAAGACTGTTGCATCCATTAGAGATATTGAGAGCTGCCCATCCAAGAAGAAGAGAGCCACCAAAGAGAAACAATATCAAGAGAAGATCAAGGACGTTGTCAAGGCCAAATATAAGCTTTCAGAGATTATGGAATGCATCAAGAAGGTTGCCACAGTTCTTAATGGCAACCAGGTGATCACAGTCTAGCTTTTAATTAAATTTATTGAGTATTGCCTAATTTTTTATATAGTTCTTATATGTTAAGTATAATATTTTTAAACAAATAGTTATTCTAAATAGCTCATTAATAATTTATGATGCTGTTTTTATAAAATCATTGATTTTCTTTTGATAGTTTGATGCCTTAGACTTTATTATATGCCCTATATTGGTATTTTACTAGTAAATTATATTTTTTTGTAGATTTTAATATAGAAAATTTTTTATATTACTGTTTCTGATTATTTTTTTCCTATAATATGTAAAATTTTATGTAGTACCTTTGTGTATTGAATTTTTTTGTTTTTATAAGTGGGAAAAAATTAATTATAGTAAATATAGCTAAATTTATAGTGAATTTTTTTTGAGGTGTATTTTTATGAGTTTTTTTAAGTGTCATGTATAAATTTTATTGACTTTTTTAAATCTATGTTGTCACATTACCCTAAGAAGTATTTTGAAGCTTAATTTTTATTAAGTAAAATTTTCAGGAAACAGGTTTCTGCTTATTAAAAAAGTGTAACATTTAGTAGTCTGCATGAGTTAAAATTTAATTCTGACTTTCCAATGCTATCAGCATTAAAGTATTTTTAATTCTGATTGTTGACATATAGGAAGTCAACTTGTGGAATGAGTTAATAATGGCAATTGCCATAAAAAATACCCATCACAACAAGCAGAATTCTCATACTACTAGACTTTATTCCTAGGAAGGAACCCACAGCACTCAAGCCAACCACATACAGAGCACTGAGGAAGCTCTTGGTTCTGGAAAAGATCAGTAGAGGGCTTAGGAAATCTAACCTCTTCTGATCAAAAAAGACTTTTACAGAGCCAGTATGTGAATTCAACTACATGATCCAAGTACCCTCTAACAATCTCATACTGTTTACTTCCCAGACAGGAAATAAACTGCTCACTTACCCTTTGTGATTTTAACATTATCATGTCAAAGTTTTATTTTAAACTGGAGCAGATAGGTCTCTTATTGATATTTTTTTGCATATCTTGTGGAGTTACCTACCTTCATGAGCATTGTAAGATACAAAATTATGACAGACAGAAGAAGTGTATATTAATCAAGTTTACTAAATCATTATGAGTGCAAATAAAAGACACCTAGACCACCCTAAGTTGCCCAATAATACACATACCCAAATACAATGTAATAATAGGCCTAGGCTAGATGAGAAAGATCAAACCACATTTGGAACTGTCATGAAATTGGTTTCCCCCTTTAAAACACAAGAAAAGAAAGAGATGTAAAAGTTATTTTAATTTTTCTGTTTACTAAAAAGAAGAAAATTTAGTTCAAAATTTTCAAGTTTCTTACAGAAGTTTTTAAAGCTATGTTACTGTTGCAACTGAACCAATGAGGATTCAGTATTTGGAATTGGGGAAGACAACAGTCCAATAGAAAGGACAGAATAATAAGAATAAGGTATTGTTTATTGTAGAATATTGTGATTAATATACCATATGGGGAAAGCCACAAGGCCACAAGGGGGTGGCATGGTGGGAAGTTCCATGTAAGGTTTGAAGCCAAGGAATAACTTGTGCGGGGATCAGCAAGTCAAATTGGTAGCGCTCCTAATTAGGATGAAGTACCCGCCATTCGATATTGCCATCAGATTAGTTCATGTTGTTAGATACGTCAAGGGGCAACTCATCGAGCGCCCCCTGTGTATTGTAAGATACGTTAGCAGGCAAGTCTGGAAGCTTGGTTGCAACACCCCCCTTGCCCCCTGCTTGTTGTCAGACACCAAGACTGGAGTCTGCGGAAGGTCTGGGAAGGTCCGCACAAACAGCCTTTGTGTGGGGATGGCGCGGCAGGGGCGCAAGCAATCATGGTGAAGCTTCTTGGTATTTCCTTGGGCGTCTTTGAGTTGATAGGTATGATTGTCATAGACAGCAGCTATCTTGAAGGGCCCTAGGTGGTTGGGCTCCAACTTGGCAGAATTGGGATTGAGGGTGTAGACGGGGTCACCTACAGCGTATCTAGCTTTGAGGTGCTTTGTCCCTCCTGCAATCTGCTTGTGTTTGATTTCCTGGGCTTTGGCACGCCATTGATCTAGGGATGGAGTTGTTACTAGGGGAGGCTTGTTGGGAACCTTGGACCGTAGCTTTCCCTGTTCAACTCCTGTCAGGCTGTCAGGCATCCCAAAGGCCAGGGTGCTGGGGCTGAACCCTGTGCCCCTGTTGATTCTTGCTTGCAGGATAAGTAGAGCGGTGGGCAGGTGTTCAGTCCATGCAGTGTTAGGGTGCTCTTGTGAGAGCTTGGCAATCAATTGAACCAGTAAGCCATTTAACTGTTCCACGTGTCCATTGGCTTGAGGATGGTAGGGGGTTGTAACTATATGTTGGAGCGCGTTCTTGGCGCAGTATGCCTTCATGACATGCCCAACAAGTTTGGGGCTGCCATCTGTGATGAGACGTTTGGGTCGCCCAAAGCGGGCCACAATTTCCTTGCCAATAAAGCGGGTGATGGTGGTGGCGGTGTGGTTGGTTGTTGCCCAGGCCACTGGCCAGCAAGTGAAGTAGTTGATGGCAGTGATAATGTACTTCTTTCCCAGTCTGTCTTTGGGGAGTGGCCCCACAATGTCAAGGGCCCACTGCTTAAAGGGTTCCATGGCCTTGATGGGCAGGACAGACTTGGGGGGTGCAGGTTTGGACGTGTTCTTTTTGCACAACACACATGTTTCAAGGAGGTCCAAGATGTCTTGACGCATGCGCGGCCACCAAACCTTCTGTTTCATGATCTCAAAGAGGTTACGCCCTCTGATGTGACCCAGGGTGCGGTGGTAGTGCAATATTGTGTCACCTTGTTGCGTGGTGGGAATGTAAGGCGTCTTTTCACCTGTCTCTGCCCGACAGGCAGACGTTACCAGCATTGGTGGTGAACTGACTTTTGTTGTCCTTCAATTTGGAGATGGTTACCAAGTTAAGGCCTTTGTAGCAAGTTGCCTCAGGGCAGAGGTAAAGCATGGGCCAATCTGGGTCCAAACCATTGTCCCCAGTGATGGACGCTACATAGAGTTGTGAAAGAGCGTCAGCTGTGACAAGTTCCTTCCCAGGCTTGTACTTGATGCGCAACTGGTAAGGGGATAGACGCTCAACCCATCCTGCTTGGCGGCGTGTCAAGTGGGACTGCGTGTTGAAGTACTGGAGTGACTTGTGGTCCGTCAGAACGCGGGGTGGGAAGGTAGCACCTTCCAGGTAACAGCGCCACTTCTCAACGCAGTGCACAATTGCTGCCAACTCCTTATCATGGATGGGATAGCGTTGTTCCAAGTTGGTAAGCTTCCTGGACTCATATGCCACAGGGAGAAAGACGCCATTGTCAGTTTCTACCCTTAGCACGCCCCCTATGGCCCTGTCAGAGGCGTCAGTCTCAAGTTTGTACTGACGGTTTTGGTTGGGAAACTGCAGCACTGGCGCTGTTGTGAGTCTTTGCTTCAACATTTCAAAGACTCAATCTCTGGCAGGGGTCCAGTGGAAGCGCTGTTTGGTGTTGAGGAGCTCAGTGAGAGGCGCAATTAGTTCCCTGCAATTGGGAATGAACTTGTGCACGTAGGCAACCATGCCTAAGAATGTCTGCACCTGGCCCACATCAGTGGGGGGCAGCATGCTGGTGATTGCCTTGATTTTGGCAGGGTTGGGCTTTATCCCTTGGGCAGAGATGGTGTGCCCAAGGAATAACAGCTCCGACTTGAGAAACTTGCATTTGGAGGGTTTAGCTTTTAGCTGGTTTTTCCAAAGGGTGTCAAGGACAGCACAGAGGTGTTGGAGATGTGTTGTTTGATCTTGACTGAAGACAATAATGTTGTCAAGGTACACAACCACACACTTTCCAATCAGGTCCTCAAATGCTTTGTTCATCAACATGGCAAAGGTGGAGGGAGCGTTGGTCATTCCAAAGTTCATGACACAACACTCAAACAACCTGTAGCGCGTGCAGAAGGCAGTTTTTGCCTCATCCCCAGGTGCAATGCGGACCTGGTTGTACCCTGCAGTGAGATCAATCTTGCTAAAGACCTTTGCACCTGCAAGTGTATCAAACAGGTTGTCAATCAGCGGCAGGGGGTACTTATTCTTAACTGTCACCTCATTTAGGGCGCGGTAGTCTGTGACCAGGCAAAGGGACCCGTCCTTCTTAGCTACAAAGAAGACAGCCGCCCTGTATGGAGAGAGCAAGGGGCAAATGAAGCCCTTATCAAGCGCGTCCACAAGGTGCTGGCAGAGGGTCTCATCTTCCTTTGGGGTAAGACGGTATAATGGTTGTGCTTTAGGTAACAATCCTTGAAGTTGTACAGCGTGCTGGATCTCCCAGGGAGGAGGTAGTTGTTCAAGTGTCTCACTGAATACATCCTTGTACTCCTCAAGGAGTGCAGCAAGCGCTGGTGGTGGTGAGGAGGTCAAGGGAGGGACTGCAGATGGTTCAGCGCAGATAACTTCAACTGAGCATTGGTTAAAGTCTAGTTTTCCCCCCTTGAAATTGTACAAGCCTGTCTCTGTTATTCTGAAAAACACAGTATCATGGAGTAACTTGCTCATTTCCACAGGGTAGATCTGGAACCCCACCCCATTTCTATTGAGGGTGATGACAGAGGTATCCCAGTCAATGTAGGGACAGTTGTGCTAAAGCCAGTTGAGGCCAGCAATTATGTTGTGGCTGAGCCTGGCCATGATTGGCCCAGAGAGCTTAACCTGGATGTTCCCCATTCTCACAGAGAAGGGTACCGTCTTGTGGGTGATTGCAACTCTGCAGGAGTCAGCTACTTGTACTGCCTTGAACCTGCTGGGCACCCGGTCCAGTTGTTGAGAGTTGGCAAACGCCTGGTCCACCATAGTGTGGTTGGCCCCGGTATCTACCAGTAATTTGTGTGTGTTTCCACGGAAACAGAAGGGATAGGACAAGTGTGTTACTTTATTTGAGGAGTGACTTGCTTGCAATACAGGGTCGTCACTGTGGACTTGAAAGACGTCCAGGGTTTTGACTTCATGAATGTTGTAGTTGCAGGGATTTTTTGCAAGCAGGGATTGAGAGGATGGGTCAGGTGGGGTTGCAAGGCCTCTTGTTGCTACAACCCCCAGGCTTTTCCCTGATCCTTGATCTGCGCTAGCTGGAGCTCCCCCCTTGCGGGGGCGTTTAGTCCCATTATCCTGCTGACGGGGCTGGCAGCAGCCTACTTGATTGTGGCCATTGCCAGGTGTGGTACATGGTTGGGATGGAGCGTCACTGGTACGGCAGAAGCCCATTGAGGCCTGGTTGTTAGCCTCCACAATGGCCTTGTAGCAGTCATTGATGGAGGTGCAGCAACCTACGGGGACCCACTTGCAGATATGGGGTTTTAACCCATTGATGATGAGAGTGAGTAGCATTGCATTTCTGTTGGTCACAGCTTTGGGGGCGGCAACAAGAGCTTGTTGCCAGGCAGCAAGGTACTCAGGAACGGAACCAGTTTGTTTGATTGCTAGAAGAGGAGTTCCCACAACAATGGGGGAGAAGGTTTTGCTGTAGCAGGACTTGGCAGCGTCTTGGAATGCCGCCCAGGTAACGTCAAGTTCTTGACTGGCCCAGTTGGTGAACCACACAGCGGCGGGCCCCGTGAGGCAGCCAGACGCAGTGGCAACCCACATGGGCTCAGGAACCTGACAGATACGGAGGCAGGTTTCAGTAGATTGGAGCCAACTGACAATGTTGGCCCCTTTGACGCCACCAGCAAAGGATTCTAGCTGAAGGTTGAGCATGCGTTGGGACAGGTCTGACTGGGGCAGGGTGACGCTGGCGTCACGCTGCCCAAGGCAGAGCCAATTGTACACGCTGGTGAGAACTAGCTGGTCTTGATAGATGACGTACCCGTTGGGGATGTCCCCCTTGGGGATTGGCAGGAAGGTCTCTTGTTGGGGAGTAGCCATACAGCCCGTACTCTGTCCTTTCTTGGGGGGAATTTTGTTTTAGGTAGGTTGTAAACCTACTTCTGCTACCACTGTTGCAACTGAACCAATGAGGATTCAGTATTTGGAATTGGGGAAGACAACAGTCCAATAGAAAGGACAGAATAATAAGAATAAGGTATTGTTTATTGTAGAATATTGTGATTAATATACCATATGGGGAAAGCCATAAGGCCACAAGGGGGTGGCATGGTGGGAAGTTCCATGTAAGGTTTGAAGCCAAGGAATAACTTGTGCAGGGATCAGCAAGTCAAATTGGTAGCGCTCCTAATTAGGATGAAGTACCTGCCATTTGATATTGCCATCAGATTAGTTCATGTTGTTAGATACGTCAAGGGGCAACTCATTGAGCGCCCCCTGTGTATTGTAAGATACATTAGCAGGCAAGTCTGGAAGCTTGGGTGCAACATTACTAAGCAAAAAAACCGAGATTTAAGTAAAAATTGCTCATCTGCAAGTGAAATCAACTCAGAAGTATATAAATTTAATGAATCTTAGAAAAAATAGAAATGAACCCAAATATATTGTAAATCAGTACAATTTTTTGGTTTTTACTTTTTTACATCTGATTTATTTTGTTTAAATCTAAGTTGATTTCGTTTAAAGATGATTTTTTTATAAATCTCAGTTTTTTACTTAGCGCCATAGATTTGAATACTACAATTATTTTTGAGGTTTTTGCACTTTCTGGATTACTTGCAGCCTTTTCTGTCTGTTTTTAGATTTCCTGGTTCAATTTTTGTTCAATTTTTTCTTTTGAATTTTCAGACTTTGCTTTTACTTTTTGTTTCTACATCTACAGTGTACTTACAAATTATTATGATGTTTTAATCACCCTCTCTTGTCTCTTATTCTATTAAACAACAGGCACACTCTCAAACTCTCATCACTGTTGCTCTGAATCTAAATGTGAAGATTCATTATATATAAGCCTATAAACTTCAGAAGAGTAGGTTTAAGAATCTTTTTAGTATTTTATTGAAATTTAACTTTTAGTCTCAAATATTTAATAAGGATAACTTTTAAAATAAATTTACAAGCTTTTTCATTTAACTAAACAGATAATCATTCCCAAATTTCCTTCTTTTATTAAAACTTCAAAATTACAACTAGATTTACTTAAAATTAGTTTCAAATTACCCTTATTTTTTACAATAGAGGTAGTAAATCAGTGTATTACTAATTTTCTTTCTTTTATTATTAACTTTAAGGCTAATGTTTACAGATTCCTTAACAACTACTCTAATGGAGGTTTTTCAAACATAAACATAAATTGAGTCACAGCTAGAAACTTACTAAATACCTTATTTTATCTATTATTATTTTTAGAAATTTTTTAGACTTTGTCACCCCATTTTAATAGCTATAAATTTTAGCTGTTTCTCTTAAAGTTATGTTACAAATTGTTCAATTTTTTCATATCTATGTAATCTAAACCCTGTGGCTTTATATAACTTTTACAAATCTTTGTTTCTTATTAGAAAAAGGCCTTACATGACCAGGAAAGCTCCACAATTACCATCCAACAAGGCAAAGTACATCACCTTGTGGAGATGGTTATGAACTGTTTCTTTCTTAGGGCCTTCTACTGTTACTGTTTGGTTTATAACTCAATAGTAAAAATAACAGTGAAAATAGGGGGTGTACTTTTGGGTTTTTTATTAATATGTCAGATAAATTGACTGACAGGTGTCACTATAAAGAAGGAATTTAATTTTCTTAGGGGTTGGTCTCTTTGAAACTTTCTTTTACCTGTAGGATAGAAATGTGTTAGTCTGTCTTACTAAATTTATTAAAAAATCAAAAGACAATAAAGCTGTATAAGACAATCACATTTCATACAAGGCAGAGCCCTTTGGGATAGTGCACCAAGCCTTGGCACATTTTTTTGTGCGCAGGTAACCTTTTTGTGACAAAGCAACTCAGGGCATTAGGTCTAATTTACACTTTTCTTGTCCACCAGTAGTCTGGCATACTGAGGGTATCTCAAGGCAAGAGTACAACAAAACCTCATTTTAAGGGCAAGTGCCTAAAGTTGAAGTGTGGAAATCAAAATCTCCAAATTGATGGATTTTTTGATCCCTGCACTTTTTTTCAATAAAAATTCCCAAAAAACTTAATATTTTTCTTAAATTTGACTTTTTTATAATCTTTTTACTAGTAGCTAAAATTTAAAAACCAAGTTTGAAGTGCCCAAATTGATGCAATTTAAAAACACCTTGATTTAATTTGGCATCAAAATATAATTTATTGACCTCTTTGAATAGAGGGGACAAAATTGAACGTGCAAAAATCAAAGTGCAAAAAAATCTTTAATTTAATATTTGATACATCAAAATTAAGTTTTTTTAAAATTAAATTTTTTTCCATATGTAAAAAAGAAATCAAGAGCTAAAAAAAGCTTTTTTTAACTTTAGGCAATTTTTTTAATTGTTTTGTTCAAATATTAATATAAATTGCTATTACAAGCTCTTTATTTTTAAAAAATAAAATTTTATCTCAAAAATTTATATAAAAATTTACATCTAGTTTCTTAATGGGTGCCAAAATCAAAAAGTAGTCCAATCAAAATCCAAAAAGGTACAAAAAACTAGGTCCACTTAATATTAAATTTTTGCAAAAAACTAATATTTTATTCACTATGTTTTATTAAGTTCCTCAAATCAAAAGTGAGGAAATCAAAAATTGACTTTTTAGATTTTGTCACACTTTTTATAAGCATATTAAATTTTAAATAATTAGTAAAAACTTTTGAAATTTCTCATGTAAATTCTTTAAGCCCTGATATTTAAATATTTAAAAAAGAAAGGATTTTTTGGTAGGTTTTTATTTTATTGCAATATTAATAAATTAGTGAGTTTTGGAGGCAATTTCAAAAAACATTAAATTAATATAATATTGTACTATGTTTCCCTATGTTATTTCTGGGGACAAAATCAAAGTTCACAAAACAAAGTGCAGTGAACTCCTGGTTTTTCTTTTGAATGTTTCTATTTTGGATTTTCTCCTTTCCACCTCTCATTCCTCCTCAAACTTTTAAAAAATTTCTGTGTCTTTAAGAGGGTGGATCATATAAAATCTGATACCAAGTAGAAAAAACTTTCTTTTTCTTTCTTCTCTTCTACTTTCTTATCCTCAATTATCTTCTACTATATCTTTTTACTATATATTATAGTAAAATAAGATGTATAAAATGTTTCTCTTTGATATACAACTTTGCACTATCTATATCATTTTTGGTGAACGTACAGTGTTTTTAAAATAAAAATATTCAAGTCTTTATTTTATGATATGTAAGTGGCAGATTTTTTATCTCTTTGAATATTGTGACTTATAAATAAGATATAAGGCTATGTCTTTTATTAAGTATAAAATTGTATAGTATAGATTTAATAAGAAAGTAAAGTACTTTATATTATTTTAATGATAGGCTGCTATAATTTTTATTATTGAAATAAGATCACTAATAAACAAAATACCTAAAATCATATGCTTGTATCTTGTAGGAAAAATCCTTTATTTTGCTTATACTGAAGTGTTATTATAGCTTTACATAAGATGATAATGAAATTAAACTTTTTTGTTAAAACTATAGTTTATAAAGAAGTTTTTTGTGTAGTTTCATATTTTATGTTCAATTGAATACAGTCACATTTAAATTCTAGCCTAATTTTGCTTTTGAAACTAAAATAAGCTTTCTTTTAAAAAACAGCTAATTTAAGAATTTTTTATTATCTAGTATATACTTTTTATTGAAGAAATGAATTTACTTGGGGTCTTTTTAGTCTAGAATAGATTTTAAAATATATAATTTAAATTAAAACTGTATTTTATTTGGCTTCAAAGTTAACCTCCAGAACATCAATTTTTGCACTTTGATCTTTGATATTTTTGATTTTTGCACCCTCATAGTGTTTCAATTTTTGCATATTTTGGGGGTCCCATTTTTGATTTTTGCACCCTCATAGTGTTTCAATTTTTGCATATTTTGGGGGTCCCATTTTTGATTTTTGCACTTTCAACCTTAGGAACTTTGACCTAAATAACTTGCCCCATATTAAACCACCACATCTATTTAATACACCTTGGTACTCTCTTGAAAAATCATATATTTATCAAGATAATAAAAACTGAAGAGGAAAATAATCCCAGAAATAATTTTAAGAACAATCACACCTACACTAAATTTACTTCAAAAATTATAAATATAACAAGAGCAAAAACTCATACTTTAAATTCAGAGCCTAAAGGTAAAAATGCAGGATTTCCAAATTGTTTTTGCATGAACTCACCAACTTAATGGAGTAATTTTCATCCCAGAAAAACTTACTTTTTTATATAAAAGGATGAAAAGTATTCCAGTAAGTTGGTGAGTTCACACAAAAACAATTTGACAATCCCGCATTTTTACCTTTAGGTTCTGAATCTACAGTACATCAAAATCCAATAAATAATCCCCTTTCATTTTCCAAGATAAACTACCAGAACTCCCCCCTTGACAGAGGCATTCAACACAAAATTAATCTCAAGTAAAGTGTTCCAAAGGAAAGATCCACATACCAATTGGCACCAAAAAGCAGCACTAAAAAGGAATAGCTAGACAAAGTACTAAAAATGGTTTTTAAGACCCTCTAAGACCCCATTTGATGTGACTGCCTTCTTTGCAGCCAAGAAAGACAGCAACCTATATCTTATCACTGATTATGTAGCTCTTATAAAGGTTTAGATTAAAAAAATTCTATGTCCTTGATAAATGATATTTTTGTGCCCTAAGGGGTCAAATTTATTACAAAAATTGACCTGGCTGCAGTATGCCATCAAGTCTGAGTTAAACTTGAGGATATCCCTAAAAAATATTTAGAACCAAATGTTATTCCTTTGAATTTGTAGTTTTTGTAAAGTTTAAATGATGTCCTGAGATATTTAAGTGAAATGAATGAGGGTAAAGCAGATAAGTTTTAAGATGATTTGATAGCACTAAACCAAATAGGAAAGATAAGGCTCACTAATTTTGAGCCTCTGGGAGTATAACAAGAAAAAAGTCAATATATAGATTAATAAAGATATTTTTAAAGGAAACTCATTATGGTAAATTAAAAAAGCAGTGGTATAGAGTGCTGGCAAAGAGGCTAACAACAAGTTAGATGTCAACTGCATCATAGATGGTGCCATTTTTTTAATGGCAGGGCCAAAAGGCCCAAGTAATCAAGAATTCTGGTGGGAAATACTGTATTTTCAGGGTGATAAAGATATCTAGAAACATGTTTATAGAGTGTTGGGAGGGAAGCTTTAAAGGATTTTAAGGTAGAGGAAGGCTTCTGTAGCTTCTTGCAAGATGGTTAGAATATTGTCAGTAATTGGTGGTCCTGTTATCAATTCATCTTAATGATGTCTTAATATTAAATTTTTTTGGGGCCAGTGGGAATTTTTTTTATAAGGGGTAGCAAATAGCAGGTAATTTGCTTTCTAAAATTATTTGGAATGAAAAATGGCAGGTAAAACATGGTAATATCAGTGGAAGAGGCTTCAGATTGAACTCCTTTCTTATCAATTAAATGTTAAAATATTCCAATTCAACTGGTGGTTTGATGGTTACTTGTTTCTGATATACTTTTTTGGGAGATAGGTTATTCCTAATATTTTATTTTATACTATGGCAGCTCTAAACTTTAGCATAAAAATTCTCCTAGTACCTTTGTGACTTTTATGAACAATTTCTTTAAAGATTACAAAGGAAAAAGAGCAATAATATATATAGATAATATAATCATCTATATACCTAACAAGGAAAAAATTAGAAAGAAATTCACAAAGTACTCTTAAATCTCCAGGACAATCAGCTACTTTCTAAAACATACAAATATGAGTTAATTTCCACAAATTTCCCTTTCTAGGTCACATTATCAGTAAGAATTAAGAAAAAGATGATCCCAAGAAAGTAAGAGCAATAATTGAAATTTCATAATCCATAAACAAGAGTGAACATGAGGGAGGGTGATAAAATAGATAAGTTTGACTCCCATCCCAGGGCTGCCAACCACCAGGACACCATCCAGTGGATAACTGAGATAGCTGCTTGTAGGGGACCAAATTAGACAAGGTAAGTGACAGACAGGAAAAAAGTTGTTCAACCCCATAAAAAGAATTCCAGAAAGCAACCAGGGATATTTTTCTTAGGGAGAAGGAGATTTCTGAGTGAGACATTTTGGTCTTTTTTGCTGGGGTCTGAGGGTCAAATGAAATCACAGATACTTCTGATGAAGATTGTTCCTTGAGAAACAGAATATGAGGTAGGATACCATCAGGGATTGAATTCCAGATGAGAAACTCTCCTGAATTAATGAGGCTTTTCACTACCCTGGAAAATTGTCCAAATCATAGAAGATATGATATTGGTCATATTTGATGATGCTCAGAGAATGAGACATGATATGCCAAAGAAAAGGGGAGATGGACCAGAGAAGAATTAGGAAGGTGAAGGGTTCCTGGTCACCAGTCCCCATGGTGTGTCCTGGGTCAAAGCCAGGGACCAGCTGGAAGAAGTTGTCATTTACTAGCAGAGATAAGTGGATAGTTTGAAGTTTATACTTGGTCTGCATTACTGCAAACACTTCCAATACTTTCCCTATGACTAGGCAGGCATCCCACCATGCACTTGTACTTCAGCTGGTACTAGTCCCTCTGTGGGCCTGTAAAAATCCTTTAACAACCTAGTAAACTCATTTCCAATAAATCCCCTTCCCCTATCTGTCATCTCAAGGTGTCTAGTTAGCCTTTTCTGCTCCTCCTGAGAATTTTTACTAGTGGCAAACCTTCAACAGCTTTGGAAGTAGGTAACTTCCTCCCCTTGGCTAGGATAAAAGATATTGGGAAACTCACTCATAGGGACTATCTGTACTACTTGGAAATTTGAGCAGGGGTTGAAATGGGCTTTTATTTGCTTTCAGAAGGAAGATCCTCTTAGAAACCTTCTGGTATATGGCCCAGGGGACAGGGAAACAATAGATATATGCCAATACTTAGAGTCCTCCAAAAATCTCTTGGACCCCTTGTACTTGCTCTTGGGCTCCTGCACCTTTTTTTAGGCTACAGCACCTTTATCTTGGTCTCCAGCTCTATGTATAGTCTTAGTGGCCTCTGTATTCCACTTGATCTAATCCCAAAAAAGCCTCAGAATTATCTCCCTTTTATAGCTCCTTGTTTCAGTCTCTGTTTCCCCTCAGATATTTGGTTTTCCAGGTTTAAACTATCCAGTTTTTTCTGCTCTATAATATATTTAATATTTTACTTACTTTAGTCAATTAAAACCAGCTTTTTCTGCTTCATTTACTCATTTTTTAGGATCAAATCCTTCAGTTAAAGCCCTTAACCTTGATTAAACAAGCTTCAAGCTGCAGCTAATTAAACACCCAGATTGAACTGTTTTTCCAAAAATTTTTGCCAAAATGACTTGCTTTTGACCCTGTTTCAAACCTGGTGCTGTCTTGCTTTGGGTAAACACTTGCTTTGCGTTTTGAACGGTTTTGCTGTGATTCCTGTCACGTTTCTCTGGCCAAACTTGAGCGCTTCCAACTATGTTGTACTTAGGGAATCTTTAACCCCTAATTTCTTCAACGTTTCTCCAAGTTTATCTGTGTTTTCCTCAACATTTTAACCATTTAAAACTGTCTGCTGCTTGATTTTTGCCTCACTTAACCATTTTGGCAAAACTTCAGCCTTTGTCATCAGAGTTTCTCTGTCCTGTTTCTGGCTGCTTTAGCTCCTTCTTATTCAATAAATCCCTTATTTCATTTACATTCTATTTTCTGTAAATCATTTTTTGCTTCTTCTCATTTCTTCATATGATATTTTTCTTAATCTTTCTATCATATCCTTTTGGCAGATAACTTAATTCTTTTATCTGCTTCCTTCTTATTAATCTTATTTCAAACAGTCCAAGTTCATCATTCCTGCTCCTTCATCTACTTCTGCTGGTACTTCTCAACCAACTTCTAGTCCTTTAGATACTCCTGCTCTATGATCTTCTTGTCCTTTAGCTAGTCCTGCTCCATGACCTTCTAGTCCTTCAGCCATGAACCACTTAGGTTCCAATCTTTACTATGAACCACCTCAATTCCAACTTCACTGCAGTCCCCGTTACTAATACCTCAGACTCAGGAAATAAGTCTACAAGGATACTAGAGTTTGACTGGTCCCCTTAAGTGACCTCCACTTGGGCCATTCAACCACAAAAAATCCTCATGTCTGTGCAGTTGTCTTTACTCACTCAGGTGATGAATCCTGACTTTCAGTTGCAAGGTAACCAACTTTAATTCCCAGAAACCCATTCATTATCAAGTTCTGCAGCTGCCTCCCCAAGCAGCTACTCTGATAACTTCCCTGGGCATATCCCTGTCCCTTTTGTGACTTCAGGACCTCCCCAAAGCCTCCAGGAAAACACAGACAAGGACAACTTACCAGTCTGTTAAGTAAGGCCCCTACTTCCAGACCTCCTGCAAGTGGCCAAGGGATCATGGAGCTACCTCAGCTCTTCTCTTCCCTAGTAGTCCATGTTACCTACTAGGTTGCATCCACCTTTCTCCCTAGTAGCCCTTGTTACCTACTAGGTTAAAGAGCCAGTCCTTCCCCAGTAGCCCTTTGTTACCTACTGGGTTCAGAAACCATTCAGCCCTGGTGGCCAAGTTACCTACCAGGATGCCACATACTCCAGCACTCTAGTAGTCCTATGTTACCTACTAGACCGGAAACTATCCTCTCCTCTAGTAGTTCTATGTTACCTCCTGGCATTTAGCTGTCCTAAAGCTGCTATACTTCTCCAACTTTAAGCATAGAGTTTTAATTGTGGCCAAATCAGCCCCTTCCTACAAAGCTGTCACCATGTGAACTGTCACAGAAGGGGTCCACAGAGAACATCAATGATTTTAAGAGAGGGACTATCATTTCTGAAGTACTATTTAAATTATGTTCAGAGGTGTGTGGTTTGGAGGGACTGGGAGCAAGAAAAAGTCTAAAAATTTGTTGCTATCTGATAAAAGGAGTTTTGGACTCTAGAGAAGGCATGATTGACATTAGGAGGCTGCAGTGCAATTTAAACAATCATAGGAGCAAGTGAGAAAAAATTTACCTTCAAGTTCAGTAAAAAATAAATTAGAGTAAGTATTTAATAGGAACTTAATACTAACACTCTTAGTGCAAGCAGTCTCAAGTTTAAAGCCAGGTAAACAACAGTAAAACTACTAATAATCCCACTAGAGGCCAGTGAAGAAAACAGGAAGATCAGCAGGGGTTTCTGAAGAGACTGATGGCTCTGAAAGAATAAATATAATAAAATCAAGGTTATAAAATCCTGTAAGCAAATAATAATATTTTTTAAACCCAAAATTTAATGTATAAAGTTATCAAGCAATGATCAAGAAGGCCCTGCTCCTCATTTTAAAGGAGGATTTACCAAAATAAGTGCTGTATTAGGGGGCCCTGTTTCCAAGTGGGGGAAATGAGTGGTCACAGGATAATTTTTTAGCCCTGGACCAAGAGAGCTGGAAAGTTTCTAACCAGTCAGTGAGCCTGGCTTTGATTGGATAAGGACTTACAGGTGGGTTGGTGGGGGTGTTTTTCTAAATTGACTTTGACTTGAGCCATAGATGTGGAACCAGTTGATTGTCCAGATATAATCACTTTCAGATGGGGGCAAGCCCATGCCAGCAAAAATTCAAGCTAATCAGATATTTTTCACAAGTTGAGATGGTGGTCAGGTAAGGGTCCTCAGGTGCATTGTAGGGGTAATCTAATAAAAATTTCTTTTTTATTGTATGAGTCAAATCTTCCAGTGCATTCAGGAGTTTTGCATAATTTTGAGGGTTTTTTGGTTTGGCAAGGGAAAACAGATCTATCCAGAGCTAAAGGGGGAGTAACTTTACATGAACTCTGTATATTCCTGAGAATGATGCATATTTCAGAGGATTCATCCAGAAATGAGATGAATTGTTTACCTGTGGTGCTCTTGCTCTTGGGAGGTGGTCATTGGGTGTCCTAGATCAAAGCCAGGGACTAACCAGGTTGGGACGCCAACCTTCAAGTGACCAAGTTCTACTTCCAGATTATTATCCTTTGCCTGTAGTATTGCAAACTCCTTCAAGACCTTTCCTACCATCATTCTAGCATTTTTATCATATTTCATGAATCTTATTAGGATTATCCTTATCTGGGGTGTAAAGATCTTGGAATAGTTTACCAAACTCATTACTGTAAATTCAGAACCTAAACATAAAAATGCAGGATTGCCAAATCCTTGGTCCAAATTTTGAATCACATTTGCAGGATGGCCTTTTTTAATTAAATTGAATCCTTTGATTTTTTATTTGAATTTTAAAAAATACAGGAACTCATAGAAGCTTTGCAAATTTCAAGTCAAGCTGCACATTTCAAATGGATACAATGAATTAACTGGAATCAGATTTGAAGTGTTCTAATCCATCAACCATTTTCATTAAGTTTATTATGTTTTTTTGGAATTGAGGGATTTTCAAATCCATGAACCAAATTTCAAATCACTTTTAAATGCCACTAGTAAACTCAAATAATAATTGCAGTATTTGTAATCCAAATTGAATGTGCAGTAAGAAAGTAGGACAAATTGTCCAAATAAAGAAGCTCCACTCTGGATAAAATCTAAATGAAAAATTCAATCTCAACAACCATGCTTATACATGAAATTAAGTGAAATGTAAAATTTTCTAAACTGGAAATGTTGCAATATTCTGCACTCTAAATCACTAATATAGCAACCACAAAACCATATAATGATATATGAGTGTTGAGCAACTTGGTTAATTGCTGGTATGTTCAAAGCTACAGATTTATGTTAGCCTTGCCAATGTACTCTACTTAATCCTATGCAAGAGCACTACAGACTACAATAGAATAGAACTTTGAAGAGAATAATGTTTATGAAACTGGAGTACAATCTATCCAGCATCTGCAATCTATCCAGGTGTAACTAAGAACTTGTTTTTAACCTTTCAGGCATCTGTATCAATATATACTGCAACAACCCTTGTTCTTGTCCTTTCAGACAGTTCTCAGTGGCTACCTTTGCAAAAGGTCCATCTTTGCTGGCTGTGCCTATCCTGATTGGTTGTCCTTGACATTTGTGCTGCTACTAACTTTTACAAAGTGTACATGGCACTTCAGCTACAGCCTATGCTCTTCTTGAGCTAGCCTACTGTCATTTATTGATTGGCTGTATCTTATGCGCCTATTATTGCGCTGTAAAACTTCACTGTATTTAGTTGATGCTTAGAAATTGTCCCTGTTCAGCCCTCCTACATGGGAAGGTAGAATTCCAGTATTCCATTTGTAGGGCTTAATCAGTGATTTTTTTTGCTGGCGAGCCTTCTGCTTATTAATGCAACAGGTCAAATTGGGGATTATACGCCATATAATAGCAGACTCAATCCAGTATTGACCCATGGATTATCTGCTATGTAATGCTGACCTAAACCAATAAGAAACTTGATTATACGCTGTGTAATACTGACCCAAACTTGGTATTTCCTTGAAATATGTGCATCATTTGTTTGATAACTTCATAAATACCCTCAGGCTGGGTGAGGCTAAGTTGATAAAACGTCCAGCAGGATGGTATGGGCAATATACAGTTGATGATTTAGTGATTACACGCCATGTAATCAATGATAAACACTATATTGGCTAACGTTTATATGATATATAATAGCCATATCAATTATAATAAACTAGTAATTATACGGCGCATAATATAACACATCAGAATAATAATCAGTGATAATACAGCGTATAATTGTTACATCTATCCTAATAAGCTAACAATTATACGGCGTATAACTGCCATATTCATTATGATATATTAGTGATTATACGGCGTATAACTGCCAATCCATTATAATATGTTAGTGATTATACGGCGTATAACTGCCAATCCATTATAATATATTAGTGATTATACAGTGTATAACTGCCATATCCATTATAATATATTGGTGATTATACAGCGTATAGTTACTACACTTAATAGATTATCAGCCTAGTGATAGTACAGCATGTAAATGATAATGATCTGAATGCAATGATTAGCCTGATCATTTGTGGTCAATAAGCCTAATCTCAAATTTCCCCCCTCTTGACCATAAATAGGGAGGATAAGAAGAGGATCAGGCATTATGGCTTTTTCAACAACTTCCTCCCGCCTCAGTACTAAGGAAGAGTACCAGGAGTTTCTGGCAACCATGTCAGAGGAGTGTTGACAAGAATTTAACCGCCAGAGTAAGGAGGCACGCCGTCTCCAATTTTACGGTTGGCGTTCATTACAGGCTCACAAGAATGCCAGTTGCTCAGAGTTGTCCTTGGCCACCACTGTGGTGACCAATCCCTTCCAGCGCCCCCACAGTCCAATCCTGGAGCAAGAAGTTGAACAGGAGAATTGTCCTCCTCTGTTAGTTGGGGATGCCAATTGGGCTACCTCAGTGGACCTGGAGGTCTGGCGGGCCAGGGCTGTTGTCCCTGCTCACCTACTGTACCCTAAACACCTGATCTGCCCTGCTAGGTTCTGTGGTACTCACATACAATCCCAATCACGTGGACTTCAAGGTGAATGGCCTGTTCCAAGGCTATGAGCTTTTAAGCAAGTTCCTCTTTGTTCTTCTGTCCCATGGGCAGGGGACAGATATTCACTCCTGCCTTTGTCATTCTGAACAGTACCACCCTCCTGCTGTTTGCTCTGTGGCCCTTTGTGAGCTGGCCTGGCCTCTAGAGGGGGTTTTGGTAGAGCTGCCTTGCTCCAATGTTGCGCTGTATGCTGAGTATGCCTGCAGCATTGTTTTGAATCTGGCAGTAGTGCGAGACTGGTCCTGTGCTTGGGGGCCCAGTCCCAACTCTACCGGTCAGTGGGGTCTTTGGCGTACTAACAACCAGCATAATTGGCTAGCTGCTACCATCAACTTGACCCTGGAAAAGCTGGAGACCAGGGATAACGCCCAGTATCTTCCTCATATGGCTTTGTTGGGAACCTTTTTCTAGTACCAAAGCCTTCATTTCCTTGTGGTTCCTTGGCCCAGATGCAGGCCATATTGGAATTCTATTCATGTGAAGTGTTGTGTTGCCAATGGGGTCTTCTGTCTAACTATCCTTCCAAGGGGTTTATAGTGGAGTGCATGGTGTTGGGGGCATTCTTCCTCATTGAGTGTGGCCTGGTTTGCCTAGCAGATGGGGAGCTGGCCCTGACTGTGCCCATTATGCACTGGGAGCGGCTCTCCCCCAAGGCGTGACATATGTGGCTCCAGAACGTTGTTGTCCTATATCAGGTGGTGGCCACCCACACTTTTGGTGACTATGTGAAGGATATCTCCCACCATGTCCATGAGGAGCCTGAGGAGGGCACTCAGCAATAGAGATTTGTAGGACTAAGTCTGCTTCCAATATAATGCACTTTCTATATATTTTTATATATTTCTTTTTATATCTTTTATATCTTTTTATATTTTTCCTGTTTGTGAATTATACAGTGTGAATATATTACTTATGTTGTTTTTCTTTTTATGAAAAGTTCAGATAGTGTTTAATTAGGCCCTTCCTTTGGGGTGCGGAATGGACGTAGAAACATTGCATGTATACGGTTGATTATGCGTCCACTATCCTTATCCTTGATGGTGTAGGCGTCAGGTGAGGTTTTTCTATGATCTCAAAGGGGCCTACCCATAGTTTGTCTAGTTTGTGGGATCTACCTGCCCGTTGAGTGTCACAGAATGCAACCCCCTCCCCTACCTCAAAAGAAGGCAGTGGGGCTCTATTAGTGGAGTCCCTCTCAAATCTGGCTTGGGTCTTGATAGCTGTGTTACTAAAAGCAGATGCCTGAAATTTGATGAGGGTTTTGGCCAGTTGTACTAGGTACTGATTGTAGGAAAGTTGCCCAGGGTCACCAGTGGCTGAGTATAGAATGGGCGGAATGGCAGGGTGGCGGCCATACATCAGCTGAAATGGAGACGCTCCTGTGGTAGAGTGAAGCAAGATGTTGTATGCAAACACTGCTACTCCCAAGTATGTTTCCCAGGAAGATATACACAATGAAGCTAATTTACTGAGGATCTGGTTTAGCGTACTGTTGATGCATTCCACAATCCCATTGGTTTCAGGGTGGTATGAAGTGGAGAGTACCCCTTGAACTCCCATGAGGTTGTTCACTCTTGATATTACTGAGGCTGTAAAGTTAGTCCCATTATCTGAGAGTAGGAAAAGTGGGCAGCCATGGTGGAGTATGATGGCATCTAAGACAAACTTTGCAGTAGAAGGGGCATCTACCTTCCTTAGAGGCTGGGCTTCCACCCACTTAGTGAGGTGATCTATAGCCACTATCATATAACAAAAGCCAGGCCTGCTACATGGGAGTGGTCCCACTACGTCCATTGATACAGTGTGCCAGGAAAAGTGGGGTTGCACCATCTGGTAAGTTGTGCTTTTACGTAGTGGCTTATTCCCTTGGCACTTGATACAGCAGTCAATTGTCTCTTGGATGTCAAACTTCATTGCTTCTCAGAAGTAGGTGCAAGACAGGATTTCCTTGGTCTTCCAAAAGGCACCATGTCCTGTTGCCTTATGAGCAGCTGTAACAATGCTAGTTCTTTCAGAGGGAGGAGGGAATATGCATTCCTTACCATCCACTAGCTTGTATAGCACACCATTACGTAGTACTGTATCCTTTCAAAGGTCCTGTAGGATATGCTTCACTTTCTTGGGCGTGTTGTTAAACTTCCCAGTCATAATATTTTGGTACATCTGATCCGCTAATGGGCTCACCAGGGCCACAGTGGGTAAACAGGATAGGCAGTCTGCGTTTTGGTGCTTGCTGCCAGGGCAGTGGAGGATTTTGTAATCCAAGGCCTGTAGTTTCAACGCCCATCAGGCAAGTCAGCCTTCTGGTTCCTTGAGGCTCTGGAGCCAAGCTAGGGACACATGTTCTGTGACCACTGTAAACTGTACACCATGGATGTACACCCAAAATTGTTTGCATGAATAAATGACTGCAAAGCATTTGCACTCTGTCACCATATAGTTGTATTCATGGACATTTAGTGTCCTACTAGCGTAGGCTACAGGGTGTTTGAGTCCCTTGTTGTCAAGTTGGGATAATACAGCCCCAACTGCAGTAAGTGAGGCGTTGGTGTGGATCACAAATGGTCTGTCAAAGTCTGGGTACATCAGAACAGGATTGCTTGACAAGGCCAAGCGTGGTTTTTCAAAGGCTCCTTGGCATTGTTTACTCTATAAAAAGTCAACTCCCAATTTCAGCAAGTGGAAGAGAGGTTCTCCAATGGCTGCAAAGCGGGGGATGAAATGTCAATAATAACCAACCATTCCCAAGAATACCTGTACGTCACGTTTTGACTCAGGTTGCTTCATCTTAGATATGGCTTTGGTTTTTTTGGTCTGGGGATGCAGGCCGTGACTGTCTATAATAAAGCCCAGATATTCCAACTGGTCTTTGAAGAACTGGCATTTATGCGTCTTTATCTTAAGATCAGCAGCCACTAGCCTTTTGGAGACCTCTTCCAAGTGAGCTAGATGCTCAGAGAAAGTCCTAGAGAAGACATTGATGTTGTCTAAGTACACTAGGACACAGGAAAGTTTAAGGTCACCAAGGATGGTGTCCATTGCACGCTGAAAGGTTGCAGAAGCATTGCACAGCCCTTGCAGCATCCTTGTTGGTTGGAATAGTTCTTGTGAGGTTATGATGTTGCATTTTTCTTGTTTTTTGGGGGGTAGTTTGATCTGTCAGTAACTCAATATGAGGTCCATAGCAGAGAAGTACTTGGCACCCCCAAGGAGGTCTAGTGCGTCATCTATGCAAGGTAAGGGGTATGAGTCCTTTTTGGTGACCTTATTGAGGCGTCAATAGTTGATGGCAACTCAGTTAGAGCCATCTTTCTTCTTGAAAATCAGGATAGGAGATGCCCAAGGACTTTTGGACAGAATCAGCATGCCTTGTATAAGCAGTTTGCTGACTTCTTCTGAGACAACTTCTTTGTTTGCTTTTGAGTGTTGTATGGGGCACATGCAGATTGGAGGAGTGGTCCCTGTATCAATGTGGTGTGTTACTCCTTCAGCACAACCCAGATCATGATCACTTTCCGCAAAGATTGAGCAGTACTTCTCAAACAGCAAAGATGCCCAAGCTTGCTCCTCAGGGCCAAGGGAGGAAAGGTTAGCTAGGGGGTAGTCAGGTGGACTGCTGGCCCAGGTTTGTCTGGTATATCCATTTCCTCAAATGTACCAAATCCCTTAACCTTGGATAGTTCCTCTGTGGAGTAGAAGTGTAAGAAGCCTACCACTTGGTTTTTCTTGATAGAAAGCGTCTTTTTTATGAGGTTGGCCAAGAAGATGTGTATTACTGTTGGCCAGGGGTAACAATGCCCAGCACAATGCATGGTTCAAAGTGAGAATGGCCCCAGGGTTTGATGAATTCTCCATATAGCCGTTCAGGGACAACCTCAGACAACCCAGTCTCTGCAATCTTCTGGTGTCCAGGCTCCAGGGAAAAGGAAGACCTGGTCCTCAGCTGTTGTGTTCTGAGGTGCGGCACAGACACACAGCAGGAAATGCTAACCATAGAATTGGATTTGTACTAAGTCTTGGTTAGATGACAGAGAAGGCAAATGTGTTTACCTTATGGCCCTGGAAGAATAATCTCTACTAGTTGTGGCTAGAGAGAGGCGCAGAAGTACAGAAGACACAAAGACAAAAATGTGAATAGAACTTAATTTTTATTGATGAATATAAAATGGAATATATAGTGGTTAGGAATACCACAAAACACTACCAGGACAGTAGGACCACTTGCCACCAGCATTAGTGGGGCAAGTGAGTTGCACAGGATCAAGAAACCAAACAACTGAACTTCCTGATTCAGTTATTAACTTGTTTTGAGAGGCAAAAGCAAAAGCAAGAGATCTATCCTCAAAAGGCCCACCAAAGGCAAAATTGAAACATGGTGAATGTCAGAATTCACAACATTGGCAGAATACCCTTATGTTCCAGAATCTGTGTAGGAAGTTTACGCCTATGTTTCCTGACAAGTTTGTATCCTACAGATACAATTCTGTTGATGTAAGCCAGGTTGAAAAATTTGCAGGGCTTGAGAGCGGTGTCTTGACTTTTCTTACTGAAGATCAAGGTAAGGTCTGACCAAGGATTTTGAAGGTGGCAAGACCCCAATGTGTCATGGCACCATATTTCACCAGGAAGAGGTGTCTATGAGGAAATTATAGGTGTTGTTTGGCAGTACAACTGCTGGGGCAGATACTGCAATGGATCCAAATTGCATAGGTAGTGCACTGTATGCTCCCACAGAGTAAGTGGGTTCCTTACCAGCTGTATCAAAGGGTGATCTGTAGTCCACAGCTGGGGCTATACCCAATTTCTTCACCATCTTAGTGGAGATGATATTAAATGGAGCACCTTTATCCACTATGGCTCAAATACAATGTTTTTTAACTGATATGACAATGTAGGTACAATCAATATAAGAGTCATTGAGGCTTTTTAATGTGTGTATCTCATTCTCCTCATCACTCTCCAAGGTGCGGAGCAAATTTTTGCAGACATCAGGGTATGCAGACTTAAGCTCCTCCAGGGGGAAAGCTACTTGTATTGACTTCAAGTTTGGGATGCCGTTGGAGCATGGTGAACAACAATTTTCTCTGGTGTCTTGTAACTGAGCTGCATATGGTTTTGAGACTTTAGCCAGGGCGGCCTCTTCTTGTTTGACTTTACTTTGGGATTGGGTAGTCACAGCATACAGGTTGTTGGCTACAACCATATGGATTGTGTCTTCATGCAGCTCTTCAGGACAGTGGTCTTTGGGGCCAGGTTCAATGGGAATGTTAAGGGATTTGGCGGAGGTAGAATTTCCCTCTTCTACTCTGCCTTGGATTTTCCCTTAGTTGTGCAAGCAGAAGGGGATTGTACGACATGTACCTTCTTGGCGTTGGTTGGACACTTTGATTTCCAGTGTCCTGATGTGTTGCAGGTAATGCAGTAGGAACTCTTCACATCAGGAGGGTGTGCAGAGGGCTTAGTGGAGTCCTCTTTATGGAAGCATGGTTTCATGTAGGTTGGCTTTGGCTGTTTGGACTCAGGTCAATTGGGAGGACCAAACGTTTTGGCATGGCTACAGAGACAGTCCACAATTTCTGATACATCCTTGCCTTTGGCGTAGGGAGGGGCCATTGCTCTGTGGAGCTCTTTGTATGGGTGGGTGGCCTGCTTCATTGCAGCGCTGATGTCAAAGGTGGAGACCATACCAGAACCAAGGAGTAACAACATGTCATGGTAGAATCTTAATGCAAATTCTTGCAGAGTTTTGCCTGGAGCAAACTTTATGGCGCCAAACTCAGACTTCCTGGTGAAGAGGATATCCTCTCCACCAAACTCTTCTATCACGGCCTGTCTTGCTTCTTGATAAGTCCAGTCAGTTGCAGGTAGGTGTGGCATCACTAAGTTGACGCTGACTGCGTCTAGTTTGATGATGAGTGTGGTTGCCTTCTGGTGGTTGCTGGCGCCTCTCATGGCCATCTCAAAGAGTCTCAGGAAGGAATGTATGTTCCTTTGTTTGTTGAATTTTGGGAGATTCAGAGGTTTAAACCGTTTGTTTACAGCTGTAGGCTTGGTGGGCTGGCAGGGAGAGGCAGTTGATTGCCTATCTGCTGTATGACTACGCCTAGCCCTAGGCGTGGTCTTTGGTGTGAATGGCTCTCTGGAAGGAAGGGTTGTGAATACCCCAGGAATCCCCCTGTTTTGGTGTTCCTCTTCCTCCTCAGAGGTGTCAGCGGCGTCTTCATAGTGGTCTGTGCGCATTGAGGATGATGTTTGCTGGCTGATGGAAATGCACTTGCAGCCTTTTGTTTCTAGTAGCTGGATCTGGGCTTCCATTCTATCCAGGCGGTCATGGACATTACTGTTGTCCATCTGCAAGCTTCTTTGGCAGAGCTCAGACTCTACGCCCATGGTGGCTTTTGATAGGCGTGACACAGCATTTCTCAAGGTTGTCTGCTCTGTTTGCAGGGCCATTATGGTCTTGTGCGCTCTAGCAAACTCCTCCTCATATCCAGTGATTACGCTCTCCAGGGTTGCTACCTTAGTCTCCAGTGTTGCAATCTTTACACTGTTTGGCAAGGCAGCAGTTTTGGCGTGGATGAGCAGGATGCCTTCAGATGACTGTCAACTTTTGCTTCCAGTCTCTGGAAGTTGTCCAGGACATATTTTTGAACTGATGAAGCCGCGAGCCAAGCTGCTCCACTTCTTTGTCTAGGGTGATTATGTTTTGGTCCATGATGGCTATGTTGTCTGCCATTCTCACGCTGAACTTGTCTGATTCAGCACAGAACTTGTGCACGCCTGTAGCCATGCCAGAGAAGCTCCGCAGGTGTTCATTGCTTTGCGTACCATTGTCCTGAACTTTGTGTTTAGGATGTCAATCAGTTCATAAATTTGTGCATGCACATTTCCCCCCATGGACTGATTAGCCAGGATCACGGCACACATCTCCAAAAAGGAGGCATTGGCCGTGGCCTATTGCTCAGCCCAGTCACAACAACAAGAGAGGAGAACATCTCCCAGGGACAAGATCTCAAATTTGTGGAGGGGGGCAACAAGCTGTAGTTGCTTTACAGAGGGCTGAACAAAGCCAGAAAAGTATTCTACGGTGTGTTCTTCTCCAGCAAGGCGCTCCTGAAGAGCTTGGGACGGAGCTTTTTGATAAAGCCAGTAGAGTTGCCAACAAGTTTCCTGGTTGCAGTAGTGGAAGAAAATGCTTAGGTTCTGGTCAGGTTGATTGGAGGGACAGAGGCAGAACCCTTAAAGTAAAGTCTTGCTCAGCTCTACAATCTGCGTGCAATTGTAGGAACCAATCAAGACAGGACCCTCAGGGATAGAGGGAAGAGGGGCCACAACCAAAGGGACGGTTGCGGGAGGGTGAACAACCACAGGGTTGCTCACAGAAAAGACAGGAGCACTCTCACTGTCTGATGATTCTATCTTGTACACATGCTTGTCAACAAAGCTGGGCTGAGCCAAGGACAAGCCTTGGCAGCAGGGACAGTATCCTGTGGCATTGGCAGAGGCTCAATTTCAAGTGAGCACCAATGTTGAGCAACTTGGGCAATTGCTGGTATGTTCAAATCTAAAGATAGATGTTAGCCTTGCCAATGTACTCTACCTAATCCTATGCAAGAGCACTACAGACTACAATAGAATAGAACTTTGAAGAGAATAATGTTTATGAAACTGGAGTACAATCTATCCAGCAGCTGCAATCTATCCAGGTGTAACTAAGAACTTGTTTTTAACCTTTCAGGCATCTGTATCAATATATACTGCAATAATCCTTGTTCTTGTCCTTTCAGACAGTTCTCAGTGGCTATCTTTGCAATAGGTTCATCTTTGCTGGCTGCGCCTATCCTGATTGGCTGTCCTTGGCACATGTGCTGCTACTGGCCTTAGCAGGTGTACATGGCACTTCAGCTACAGCCTATGCTCTTCTTGAGCTAGCCTACTGTCGTTTATTGATTGGCTGTATCTTATACGCCTATTATTGCGCTGTAAAACTTTGCATTATTTAGTTGATGCCTAGAAATTGTCCCTGTTCAGCCCTCCTACATGGGAAGGTAGAATTCCAGTATTCCATTTGTAGGGCTTAATCAGTGATTTTTTTTGCTGGCGAGCCTTCTGCTTATTAATGCAACAGGTCAAATTGGGGATTATATGCCATATAATAGCAGACTCAATCCAGTATTGATCCATGGATTATCTGCTATGTAATGCTGACCCAAACCAATAAGAAACTTGATTATACACTGTGTAATACTGACCCAAATTGGTATTTCCTTGACATATGCACATCACTTGTTTGATAACTTCATAAGTATCCTCAGGATGGGTGAGGCCGAGTTGATACAACGTCCAGCAGGATGGTATGGGCAAAATACAGTTGATGATTTAGTGATTGCACACCATGTAATCAATGATAACCACTATATTGACTAATGTTTATACAGCATATAATAGCCATATCAATTATAATAAACTAGTAATTATACGGCGTATAATATAACACATTGGAATGATAATCAGTGATAATATGGCGTATAATTACTACACTTGACAGATTATTAGCCTAGTGATAGTACGGCATGTAAATGATAATGATCTGTGTGCAATAATTAGCCTGATCATTTGTGGTCAATCAGCCTAATCTCACAATGAGTCAGCCTCCTGATGACACAGAAAACTTTTTAAAAGTTTTTTGGCCCCCAGCGTAGCCAGGGGCCAAACAAAATTTGTTTCAAGGAAAGAAGGAGCTGTGACTCATATATCATTATATGGTTTTGTGGTTGCTATATTAGTGATTTAGAGTGCAGAATATTGCAATATTTCCAGTTTAGAAAAATTTACATTTCACTTAATTTCATGTATAAGCATGGTTGTTGAGACTGAATTTTTCATTTTGATTTTATCCAGAGTGGAGCTTCTTGATTTGGACTGATTTGTCCTACTTTCTTACTGCACATTCAATTTGGATTACAAATACTACAATTATTATTTGAGTTTACTAGTGATATTCAAAAGTGATTTGAAATCTGGTTCATGGATTTGAAAATCCTGTAGTTTCATTTTTGGTAATTATTTCATGTTGATTATGATTTATTAGACTTAAGAAAGTATCAAATTGTACATTAGAATCCTGAATTTCTGATTCATGTATCCAGCACTTGCTTGTTGTGTTTTTTCTTTAGTTTGTTGAGTTATCTGCTCAAGGGATTCAAAAATTTCCAATTTAAAAAAATCACAAAAATCAAATTAAATGGTTGATTTTATTAAATATTTTATTTTTCACTCAGCCAAGTGCCTGCAAATGAGATTTGAAATTTGGACCAAGGATTTGACAATCCTGCATTTTTACGTTTAGGTTCTGAATTCACAGTACTTAGAATCTCTTTTCCTCTTGTTGTGAGTGCAAGTCCTCATGTCAGTCTTGTCCATTCCTTATAAGAGGTTAGCTTCTAGATAGCTTTATGCACTGCTGCCTATAATTTTAAAGTTAACCTCCCCTTTAGGCCTCCACTTCAATTCTTTCCAAATGCTTGGGCACCTCCACCAAATTGCGCTTGAACAATTCTCAAAAGTTACTGAAAAAGCCCAAGAAAAGACCTTGAATGAATACTTGTGGAATTATTCCAAATATGCCCCACCTAACCCACCCAAGAGACACCTGTTGCAACTGATACAATGAGGATTCAGTATTTGAATCTGGAAAGACAACATTCTAATAGAAAGGACAGGAATGATAATAATAAGGTATTGTTTATTATAGAATGCTGTGATTAATAAATTAAATGGGGAAAGCCACCAGGTCACAAGGGGGTGGCCTGTTCCATGTAAGGTTCAAAGCCAAGGAATAACTTGTGCAGAATCAGAAGGTTGAATTGGTATCACTCCTAATTAGGAGAAAGTGCCCGCAGTTTGACATTGCCATCAGACTGGTTCATGTTGTTAGATACGTCAAGGGGCAACTCATTGAACTCCCCTGTGTATTGTAAGATACATTGGCAGGCAAGTAAGGAAACTTAGTTGGAACACACACCTGGTTAAATGTCATGTGCAAGAGCATCTGGGAGCAATGGTAATTGTGTCCAAAGCAAGTTCCTCAATTTTTAGTCAAGTTGGTTTTCCTTTTGATTTTGTTCATTCAAAATTTGTCAAGATTTTACTGCCTTGAAAAATGCACTCATATTTTCTCATATCATTGGTTGATTAGTTTACTGACATTTGATATCCCATCACAATTTCCTCACCCTTAAATGAATGCAATAGTTGTGAAATACCTTGCTTCATCATTCTCTACTCTCATAAAGTTCAAAATCTTTTAGTCTAATCTGGACATTTGGTTTTGGCTGTTGCTTTTGATGTTTAGTTGATTCCTTCCCCCCCCTTTGGCCTCCCAAGAATTGTTAGTTACAACCTTTTGATTGTTTCTGAAACCATGATTTTTATTATGATTGAGAGCATGGTTTTGTTTCTTCCTAACCTGCCCCTCAATTCTCACAATTATGTTTCTCTTTTGCAAAATTTGGGTAGAATATATGGGGGAAGGAGTCCATTGTCCTATCACTTTGAATTAGATGGAGGCTGTTAAAATCTTTATTTATAAAAAGAAACCCCCTTAGAAACCTTCTGAAATACAACTGCTTGCAGGCTTTGGGGGACCAACTACTCCTTTGGGGATGTCTTCAGGGGTCACCAGCTCTGTCTCCAGATCTCTGGAACAAAGTTTTATTGATTTATAAAGCCCAGGACGTGTTTAAACCTAGGATCTTTCAATATTATTCTGTCTTTTTTAGCTTCTGTTAAGTCAACCCCTCTTTTATAGTACCCCCTTGTCTTAGGCTAAATTCTCTTAGGCTGGTTTTTTTCAAAGGCTTAAATTATCTGTGCTCTCACTTTATTATCATAAAAAAGCTTCCAAAATTACTGCAACCAATTTCATTGCATTTTAATGATTTTTCTGAGTATTTTTAATAAGCTTCAATTTATTCTACCAACAAAAAATCACTAGTAAAATAAAATTCAAACTCAACCAACCCCATCAGCATTCATCATCTTCAAAAATCTGAAGCCTTTAATTTTCTTCAAAGTTTTTACAAAACCCATTTAGACAAAAAAATTTCACCAAGAAAAATTGTCAGGAATCCATCTGGTGGCAGGTTCCAGAGAACTTAAGGGTGGACAGCCTGCAGGCCCAGAGGGAAGGGCCCACCACAGGATAGGG
Source organism: Entomophthora muscae (assembly GCA_014839935.2). Taxonomy (NCBI): domain Eukaryota; kingdom Fungi; phylum Entomophthoromycota; class Entomophthoromycetes; order Entomophthorales; family Entomophthoraceae; genus Entomophthora; species Entomophthora muscae. Next base: position 197,183 of record QTSX02002921.1, on the reverse strand, counting down.
GCCAACTTTAAAATGCACAAAAGAGATATCTTTCAAGAATGGCCCAAGGCCCGGTAGAGGCATCATAGAGTCAATTAGGCCAGTAAGAGTGATATACAGGACACCAAATATCTGAGTTGAAGTGGATTTAATGATGCTGCTGGTTTCTGCAAGCAGTTGGGCCACAGGGTCAATGGGGGAGTCATGGGTACTAGATATGCGGACAGGTGGTTATACTTGTTGTTAAATAGCAAGGACTGTTTGGTGATCCAATTTTCTTCACAACCAATAAGCTTAGTTTCTCAGGTTCAGGCTTCTGGGTTATAGAGGAGAATCTCTTAAAGAGTAAACTCTGCAAAGTCTGGGTTCAGAAGGTACTCAGTGAAATGGATGGGGTTGTACAAGACTCCAGGGGGATAATATAGCTTAGGGCAGTTGGTCCGCAGTTTCTTGGGAATGGTTGACTGCAGGGGCAGGGCCAGAGAGATCAAACTGCATATGATAAAAATGCTAAAAGTAGGTAAGGTATAATCTGTGTGAGCCAAAGGTTCATAAAACTTTATTGTAAGGATGGCAATGAGCATCTTCCCATCATCTCCAGGGTATAAGTATGCTCATCAAACTTGGGGAAACTTTTGCAGTTTCTTGTGGCTGGAGGGGTGGCACTTACAAGGGTTTGCACATTCCTGGGGTGCCCAAAGTTGTTGAGTCCTCATTTTCTGGGTTGGGGCAGGGAATATCAAATTACCCTTTTGAGACAATGAATTTGTTATCTCAATGCAGGCCTTGGTCTTGGGGTAATGCAGGTGGTGTTTCATTAGCAGTAGCCAAGGAGGTTGTGGGGGCATCATCTGGGTTATCAATCTCATTGGCTGGGCTAAGAGGATCCTTCAGAGGGCAAGGTTTTAGTGTGAAAGGTAATCCACTGGTGGGCCTTGGAGGTTTCTCTAAAGTCAAATATACTTCTTTTTTGAGCCCAAAAAACGCAGGCAGCTGGGCCAGCAGGCTGGTGGCCTGCAGGGGTCCAAGGTTCAAATCCCAGGAATGGTATTTAACTTGCTAATTGATAGTAGGAAGCTGTCACTTGTAAAAAAAATGTTGACAATTTGCGCCTCACACCCCAAACAATTTCCTTATTTTTGTCAACTTTTTGCTGCATTTGAACTTGAGTTTTTTCATAGAAAATCACCAGTAAATTTTTTTCTATATTTTCTTAAATGATCTTCCTTTGATTTTGCCTCTACAGCAAGCCCCAAGCAAAAGGTTTTCATAAATTTCTTGGCCTTCTACTCCTCCAACAACCTGACCTTGGAGAAATACTAATGTGTCTTTACTTGAAATTCCCTGTCCTGTTTTTTTTTCTTCCTTTGCATACAACCCACTTCAGAGAAATGTTGAGCCACCTATTTTAAAATTTTTTTAATTTGGTCTAGTTTCTTCCTTCTCTATTAACTCACTTCAGATAAATGTTGAAAATTTTCCCTAAACCATTCCAAAATGATCTTAATAGCTTAGCAACTAGCACAAATATTAAATATATTCTTGAGCCCTTATCAGTGGCCCTCACCTAGGCTATGTTTTTTGGGTCCCCATCAGCAGATTCCAATTTGACTAGAACCCCATCAGTGACCTCCACCTAGGTTATCAGAAGCAGACATACCTCATGCACCACTACTTTTTTTATTCACCCAAGTGGTTAGCTTGAGCTTCCAGGAACAAATTAATCAACTTTACTTTCCAGATACCTCCAAATACTTAATTTCAGCATATGGGTCATTACATTAGGGATTAGGCCATTTTCTAATGCACATGTTGCTCAAGTTGCAGCATAACACAGTTCAATTTTGAAAAAGTAACTAATTACACATTTTATATTTAAAACATTAATAACTCAATGAAAAATTAATATTTGTTCACACTGTAAACTATCAAAATGAAGCTAAGGATCCTATCTTTCTATTGGTGTAAAATTTTAATATGTATACTATACTCAATATTAAAGTGAAAGTAATTTAAAAGAAAATAACCCAGATTTTATTATATGATTCTATCTAATGATATAAAGTAGATCACTTTAAAGCTAATAAATACTCTTTTTTAATTCACAAAAGATCTTTTTTATTTTAAGAAATTAAAGATAAGATTGAGTGCTATATTTTTGCATTTTATTTTATTTAAAAAGCTCAATTATTTAGGATTTTATGGTAGTTTGAAGTAAGGATGTTTTTATCATTATTTAGATTAATTTTAAGGTTCAAGTGAGCTTTGAACCTCAAATTAAGCATTCTTTAAATAGAATTCTTTAATATTTTGTCATTTTAAAAATATGTAAAAGAGTTACAATTAACTGAATACATCATTTTGATCAATTTGCATTGATTACAAAGAGGATATAATGTAATAATAATGCTTAGCTGCTTCACATATATCACTTGTTCATATAAGCTGGTTATTTAATTAATTCTGCAAACATAAATTCAAGTCCAAACTATAGTAAAAGCTATCACACCATTTCTTTCATAATGGTGTCATTTAGCTTGGTATATAAGAGCTAAAGCACCACAAAGCTTCTAATCCAAAAGACCCCATTCAAAGACCACATTCTGATCAAAACTACTCCATCATTAAGGCACATTTCAGAGATCTGACCTAATTACAGATTCAAAATACTACCATGTCCTCAGTTAAATTTACTTCTGCCATGCTACCCTTTTTTTCCTTGGGAGCTTCAACAAAAAGACAAAGAATTGCAGTGTTAAAAAAGGCATTCCTCTTTATTGCTGGTGATGATCTTGATAATTTCATCAACCCTTCCTTACTCAAACTGAATTTGGGAAAGCTCAGTTCCTGCCAACTATTCAAAATCAAAAAAGCAATGAGTTCATTGAAAACTTAAAGGATCTCATGAAGTCTTCTCCCCAAAAGCATCTCCCAGCCTTGCAATCTCTGGTTACTTCCAGTTACTCTTTAAAAGAGCTTAATGATATGGGGTTTAATATAACCAAAAGTGAGTTTGAATACTCAAGAAAAATATATAAAAATGAAAATGTAAGCTTAAACAAAAAATCCAAAAAAATAATAGCTATTCATTAAAAAAAGAAATAACTAAAAAATAATTAAAAATTGCTGAAAAATTCTTTTGAAACAAGCCAGTTTACAAAAAAGTGCCCAAAATTTTTTTATAAAGATATAGAAAAAGAGATGAGTAATTACTCAACTGAAATTAAATACTCTCTACTTAAAACAAAAAAGAAATATATGAAAATATGAAAATAAAAAATGAAATTTCAGTTTCAATTTCTAGTTACTATAAATTAATCCCTAAAAATATAATAAAAAGTAAAAAACAAACCAATATATGCAATATTTTTAGTTTAAAAAATTCACTAGAAAAAAGAAGGGAGAATGTGAAAGTAAAAACTTACCATTACCAGAATCTATAGACAATGACTTAAAGACTATTAATCAGCACCAAGACTTTTATGTTCATCAAAATAGGGAATATAAAAAAGATATTTATGAATTAGATGATGAGTCTTGTGTTGTAGTTATAGATTATAAAGAAAACTTAAAGGTTGGAAGTGGGCCAATTGAGACCAATAATTGTTTTTATTCAAAAAAACCTATCTCATTATTAGGGTTTTCATTAGTTTTTAAAGAAAACAATAAAATTAAATATGAATATCATGGTTTTTTGTCTCAAATATTATCACATGATTTTTATTTTCAGGTGAATGTCTAATTAGTCTTATTAAATTAGATAGATTTAAAAAAATAAAAAGTAAAAGTGTGGACTGATAATAGAAATCATTTTAGATCATATGAAATTTTATATTACTTATTTAAAGAGGCATCTAAATATATTAAAGGTTCTATAAAATATAATTTTTTTATTGAATGTCATGGAACAAGTATTGTTGATGGTCACTTTGGTGTAATATCAAAAATTTTAAAGGAAAAAGAAAATGAGTTTTATATTAAAAATATTAATGATCTTAAAAATATTCTTGAGCAAGAAGAAAAAAGAAAAGAATTATATAAATCAGTGTTATCAGGCTCAAACATTTCTCAAAAGTCATTATTTTATATTTATGAAAGAAAAGTTAGGCCTATAAAAAGAGAGCTTGGAGTTAAAAATCTGCACATTAATCTTTCATATTTGATGAAAGATGGGAAGTTATATACTTCACCTCTAATATTTGAAAGTTTATCAGAATATTCTGAAATAACCTATCATTTGAAATCACGTGATACCAGAGAAACAAAAATATCAGAAGATGCTAGTGATATATTGGGGCAAGTTCATGAAGTAGGGCAACTTACTAGAGGGTGTGTTTTAAATAGAGTTATCAGTCTTTCAAAAACAACAACATTTTTTCTGAAACAAACTAATAATATTTATGATGAGAAAAAGATAGGGTAATAGTGTTTATAGCTTTGGGGCTGCTATTACTCTCACATGCAACCCATCATAAATATTTTTGGTTTGTAGTTTGTAGTAGCACTAAAGATATTTTCAGTAATATTATAAGTTGCAATTTTTGATTCTAAAATTTATGACTTATTTTTTTTAAAAAAAACATCTAAGCCCAAGATCAATTAAAGTTTTGGGATTGATTGATTTTAAGCTTTCTGAATAATTAGAATATGAATAATGTTATTAAGTTATAAAATAATCAATCTGGCGCCTAGGCATAACAAGAAAAATAATGACCCATATGTGTATCTTGGCAGCCACCTTAATGATGGTTCTAGGTCATTCATGCTTTCACAGTAGCAGTAAGAACTTTTTAAAGCTACCCGTAAGTCATATAAAGAGAAAATTTACCACCTTAGATAAAGTAACCTAAATGTATTATCACCCCAGTTGGTATCAGTATTTTAATGCTACCTAAGCACATCCATCCCAGTGAAGGACCCCAGCTGTATAATAACCCTAAATGTCCTCAGGATGCATATACCCCTTGGTATAAACATCTCAGGTCACAAACTAATCCTTTAAAAAGCACTAACATGGGAACACTTTACTAGCACCCCAAGGCACAGAAAACCACCATCACTTACTAAGAATAGGGTAATCAATACAACAGAAAACATTTAATCTTCTCAGGCAACCAATCTTCATTTAGTCAAACCCAGTCCTTGCATGAAAAAAGATCTCAATGCAGATCATCACAGGGTGCTTGCCTATGAAATCCTAGATGGAAGACACTCAAGGTGGATATATACAAAAAAGACCTAGTTAAAAGCTTCTAATGATAGTAAAGAGAGATAGTAGAAGTCCTGAGTGGAAGTTACTAATGGTAGATGAGAAAAATATACTAGAGAAATAGATGAAATAAAATGATTAAAAGAAAGAAAATGATTAAAAGATAAGATTCATTTTTAAAAAAAAGAAAAATCAGAAGAGATAAATATAAGAATTTAAAAAGAGTTAAGAAAGAGAAAGTGATTCTGAGAGTAAAAGTTAAAAGAGAAAGTCATCATAGAAAAAGAGACTGAAGAAGATACAGGGAAATGTTGAAGGAAGCGTGAAACATTTCCCAAAGCAATTAAGTGAGAATAGAAGAAAAAGGTATCTGGAAGAGTTTTGCCAGGTTTTTCTAAGAGCCAAAGAGGAATTTAAAGAGAAGTAATGAAGTTTTTTTTCTTGTAAAACAAGTTTTTTGGTAAAAAATAGTGAAAACAAGCAGGTTGTATCCAGGGAAATATTAAAGAAAAATGGAGTAACTGTTTCAAATGCCAGACACAAATTTTCAAATTTAGCTGTGAAGCAGTGATTTACTAATAGAGCAAGCAGCAAAACTGTGAAGGAAAAGCAAAGAAATTGAAAAGTTGCAGAGGCAGAGAAAGGATATTATTGGTTGAGATTAAGGCCTATTTTAATGATGATTTTCCATTGATGGAATATTCTGGAAGATTAATTAATATATTAAAAAGAGCAGCAGAATCTCATAAGATTAGCCAGAGTAAGCTTAGGAGCTTATCTTATTATAAGAAAGAGAGAAAACGATAGTTTAAGCCTTGAAGAAATCCATACTATAAGAGAACTAGCCTAAGACAAGGGGATATATAAGAGTGATTGAGGATCCAGAAGAAGGAGGGATAGCAGAAGACAGAGACAGAGTAGAATCCAGACAGCAAGAAAAATATTCTAAGTTTAAAAAAATATTGTGGATTAAATTTAACAGAGCCTTAATTGAGAAGAAATAGAATATCAAGCAGTAGAGAAGCAAGAAGATACAGAAGACATTCCTCAAGGGAAAGCAGGTGTACAGGACTGGAAGCAGTAGGATTTCAGAAGGTTTCTAAAGGGATTGACATTTTGATTTAATACAGATATTCATGGCACCTACTAAGCTATAAAATGGACTAACTTTCTCACAATTATTACCTTCCAGTTTTTCAAGAAGAGCTTTACAAACAGCACTTTAGAACTTTTGATAGATACTAAAGACATGGAAAGAAGTATTCCAAGCTAGAAAAAGGCCTGAAACTGATAGAAAGGGGACAATAAAATCCTTAGAAGTGAATTAATCACTCTCATTCAGAACTTATACACCCCTAAGGCAGGAAGAAAATACAGACAATATGATGCATGGTGCTGATGCTAGGATATTAGTTGATAAAGTCCTTGAAGAGTTTGCAAGTCTCCAATATCAGTACAACTTATTGGTCTCTGAACTCAGTCACTTGAAGAATGGCGTTTTAAACTATTAATTGCTTTGTTTTGCTCCAGGACATGTGTTTGTGTCTTCTGAAGAGCAGCAGAAGTGCCAAAAGGCCCTGTACTGTGCACCATATTTATTGTTTTGGAGCTGCCATTGGTGGTGAAGGAGGAAGGACAACACTGTAACATAGCAGAGATGTTGCAAACAAGTAGAAGTTATGGTGGGTTAGAAAAGGCAACAAGGGGTAAACACCTTGTGTCAGGAAGCCAGGCATAGGAAGAGGCATTAAGTAACTCAGGGCAGGGTACCGCCGGGCCAGTGGGTAATGTCCACCATAGGATGGGTGCTAACTTGATAATATAGGATACAGAATGCCTAAGCAAAGACCAAGGCCCAGAGTTGGGCACCATAGAGTCTATCAATCCTGTCAAAGTAATGTAGAGTACTCCAAACAGTTGAGTGGGTGTGGTCTTGGTGGCAGTTGAAGGTTCCATTGGACGGTTGGGCCGCAGGGTTAAGGGAAAATTCATGAGGACAAAGTAGGCAGGCAGATAATTGTACTTGTCTTTGAATAATCTTGGCGGCCTCTTATACCATTTTCCTTTGTTCCCTATTTATTTGGTTTCTCTAGTTCTTACCAAGGGGTTGGTAAGGAGGATTTTTTCCAAGTTAAACTCCAAGTAGGCAGGTTTGGACAGGTATTTGGTAAAATGCACAGGTCTGGAGGAGGCTCTAGGGGGACAATATAGTGCCTGAGGCAGGTTGGCAGGTTGGTCTCTAAAGGGGTAGTTGCCTGGTTGTCTACTTGGCTGGAGTAGAGAAGAAAGATCACTAAAACCAGATAAGGTAGGATTTGTTTGAACCAAAGGTTCATAAAACTTTATTATCAAAAATGACAATAGGGTCATACTCATACCACTGGGGTTTTTATATCAGGTGATTTTGCTCCTTCACTTTTTGCAGACTTCAGGCCTGTGGACAATTTTCTGGCAGGACATGAATCTTGGCTTTTGGTTTTGAGGGTGGCAGATCCTGGTTGTGCTTTCTCTGGTGAACAGAAGTGGTGATGCTTTGTTCCGCTGCTGCTGTTTGCCATATCACCTGAGTAAGCCAATTTCATTACTCATTCTGGACTGGAGACTGGCAGCAGCTGGTGACCATTGTCAGGGCTAGCAGTAGGCCTTGTTTTAACCTCATTTAGGCAAGCTACAACTTCTGTGTAGGTCTGGGTCTTTGGTGGCACCAGGTTAACAGTAACTTGGTGACCATTTGGGGAACCATCCTTAAGAATCTGGAAGGTATTGGAGTAATTAAACAACTTGGGTTTGCAACTCAGTGAGTTGGCAGGTCCCCATTCATCCTGGGTGACTCAATTTGCCTTTGGAAGGTCAGGGTTTGATTCCAGGGTTTCTAATGGAGATATTGAACTTCCAGTCTCAATACTTGACAGGCTGGCAGGTTCCTGTTCCTCCTGGTTGGGGCAAGGCATCTCTGGTGGCCTAGGGTTTGGCGCACCTGTCATCTGGTGGGCTCCTGTCTACCCTGGTTGACGTAAAGTATCTACTGAGGGCAGGGGTTTGATTCTCAGGTTTTTAATACAAGTATTGAAATGTCATTCATGACACCTTGGCTTTTTTGAGAGATAAATTTTAGGCAAATTCTTAAGCTTTTCCTGAAGCAGAAATATAAAATAAAATATAAAAGGGGCTAATGTCTATTGCTAATTTAAGAAAACTTATACAGTTCTAAAAGCAGCTTTTAATTCTCAGCATACACAAGAGTGTAGTTGGATCAAATACGCCACACTAGTGTAAACGCCAGTAAACAATAAGTGGAAATGAAAAAAAGACCCAGATTTAGATGAAGGTCAATTCAGGGGTTTTGAAAGCTCACCTCACTGAAAAGGGTAATAAAAAACTTATTTTGAGGACATCATCAGGTAAAATTAAGGTTTGAAACTTCCCAAAGCCTTTATAAGACTCCATTAGAGTGTAAATTCATGACAAAACCCAACAAATCTATACAAAATTGTATCCCACATGTGTAATTCAGATTAGATGCACTTTGCTTCAAAGTCTTGGATACTTGCAGAATAATTCATAAACATTAATAATATGGCATCATTATAAGTTCTCATTGCCCTCCCTTTGATTAAATTGATGACAGTGGAATTATAAGGGTCTGTATCTGCCAATGTTAGCTCATCAAGAACTTGATTGGTCATAACTCTTGAAGCCACCACAATTCCATACATGCATTAATTAAAAGTTCTCAATTGTGAAGATCCTGCAAAGTGCCAGTTGAGGCTGAACCTGGGCAAGGGGCATTATAGGAGTACCCTTCATGATATCTGTCATTTATTAATGGGCTCTGTCCTCTTCAGTTTGTGTAACAAACCCAGCTGATGTGTCACAGCCCATACCAGAGTCCAACTGGACTCCCACAGGGGAGGCAGGCCAGGCCTGGAAAGCCATGTACACAATAGGTGCAATTCTGACCAGGTAGTTGACTGCAGTAGCTAAGGGACGCCAACTCCCAGTATGGGGCACAACCTGGTTGGCCAGCCCCAATACTGCAATATAGAAAAACCCCAAGTTACTGAAGTCCTGAACAGGAGACGTGTTGGGTAAGGGGAGAGTGGTAGGAATCTCCTTCATAGCAGGCAGGATGGTCTCTTTAGCATAACCAGGAGGGAGACCCAGATGATGGGGGTGGAAATACTCCAAGTCAAAAGCGCAGGGTGGATTGACTGAGGTAGCAGGAGTATAGCCAGGAGGGCACAGATAGGCAAGTTTATATTGAGTAGAGATTTCACAAATAGATGCAAACAGAATAATTAAATTTGAGCAAAATTAGATAAATCCTGCAAGAAGATAATGATTTCTGGGCATAAACTTGTTTTATTTAAGATATCAACAGTGAGGAGGGCTTTCCCTCTCACTACTTATACTTACTGGTAAAGATGCAACCTTTTGTGCCACCAGGGATCTGGCAGCAACATTTTCAGTCAAACTGACAATTTTACCTAGGAATTGAGCACTAGAGCTTAGTAAGGGAATATTATTGGTCAGTATAACAGGAACCTTACTTGAGCTGCAGCATGATGAGGCGCCACAGCTATTTATAGAATCCACAAGCAATCAAGCACCCAATTGCACAATCAAACAATTGCGCTCCCAATGTACCATTTCCCAATAACTAAGAGGCCCAAATTTGCTAACCAAATCAAAGCCAGGCATTTGAGGCTTGTGTGACTCACAAATCCTGGGCCATTTGTTAATCAAAAGGGGGTTTTTCTTGCTCTGGGAGAAAATTGGTAAGGTTTCCCAAGCTGTGGGGTGTTTGGCCTCTATGAAGGCCAGCTGATTGTCCAGGGCATTCTGGGCCCTGACATGATGTCTTTGCGGGAGAGGGGTCACAGTTGGAGTAAGCTTGCATGGCTGCAGCCACAGCAGACTTGGAAAACCCATCCCAGTTAAGATTTCCTCAATAGACATGAGCATCCCTTGTTTCTCAACCATTTTCTGAAAATTTTCATTTTGATAAGCTTTTTTATGTATCTTTCAGGCCAATTAGCTGGGGGAGGTACATGTCCATCTACAGATCTGGATGTTGCACTTAGATTGGCTATTACTGGGCTTCCACTTCCCTGGGTGATACCTTGGCTTGATTAGCTACTGCTTGGTGCCAGTTTCAGAGTGGCTTTCTGGTTAGTGGCTGCCTATGCACAGTGTGCAAAAACAGACAACTATCCAAAGCAACAGATGAGGCATACTCTTGGGTATTGCTTTGGGTGGGGTTGTGGATTTGGGAGCTGCCATCAACTGAGGCTTCCCTGTTGGCAGATATGACATACTCTTGCACAATATTATCAAATCTGGTATACAGTTCATCACTCTGGTTTTTGTTGAATGAGGACATAATATTAGTTTAATAAAAGATTAAATATGATAAGAGAAGTATATATTTTAGTAAATTTCATTGTTAAGTATATCTAATTTGGTGAATATTAGGCATCTAAATTTTAGCTGTCCTGGAGTGGGATTGGGTGGTTATTTAAGAATGCTGATGATCCCTAAAAGAGTTGGTATGGATCCATGCTCACTCATTTGGCTTCTGTTATGTGATGGCTGTTAATCAAAATTTATTCCAGGTTTGTTTTCTTATGGTTCAAATTTGGTTCTTGGATTTGAGAATCTTGTGATTCCATATTTTTATTGTTCCAGGCTGCCTTTAACCTGATAGAATCAGAGAAAACGTCTAACCATAAATTATGGTCCCACATTTCTGATCCATGCATCCCTAATTTTCTTGATTAGGTTTGTCTTATGCAGTTGGATCATTTGCAATAGGGATTTGAAATATGAGAATTTAAAAAAAAATCAAATTGAATAACCGATTTTATTAATTGTTATACTTTTAAGTCAGATGGGCTGCTTTGAATTGATGTTTTGGTGAAGGGGTTTATAATCCTGAAATTTCCCTACAGGTTCTGGATCTAGGGTATGATTAGCCTTTAACTTTCACGGCAGCTTAAAAATATCTTTAGTAAAGATTGTAATCTACATAATAACTTTAGAAATAATTGATTATTTCTCTGTATCATTATCAACTGTGGGATGTTTTATTGCATTTTTAAGCTCTCCTATCATGGCCATAAATGAATTTTGCAATCAACTATCCAAAGAAATGATCCAGAAAAACCATTCTAAAATCAGCAAAATTTTCTGGCAATGACAGATATAAAAAAGCAATTGATAATAAGTGGGTAGAGGAAGGTCCAATCAATTACCTAAACTTCAATGAAAACAAGAGAAGATTTCTAAGCTCCCTTGTGACTGTTTGGGCCTATATCAGCATGTAATATGTTCCCAAGGTAACAAAATTCACAGTAAAGAAGGGCTTTCATATTCTCTTAGCAATAAGTCTTAAAATCAATGTTGGTGGCATCACTACCAGCAGTAGTTATATATTTGTCTTAATAAAACCAACATATTTATGAAGATTTCTGCTTTACCCAAACTACTTCCCATGAGATTTGTAGTATCTGGTCTAATTACTGCAACTCTGAATCTTTCTGTCATGGATTTAAATATGTCATCACCTGTAGATTCTCACTCTGAATTTCACTCTCTATCATGTGAGCCCTTGTACACTGCTGATAACCTATCAGGTTCTCAACTCATATGGTTTATCTTCTACCTTTTGGTTATTTTAACATGAACTTCTTCAAAATCCCTGTCTAGATGCTATCGTTTCAGAGCTCTCATTCATCAGTTGATCCTTTCATCTAATAACATTATGGTTTGAATAATAATTCCCCATTTAATTGATTACAAGGGATTTTCATTATACTTCACAATTACATCTTTGGGGCATTTTAGGGTACCTCATGCAGTTGGTTACTTTTATATTTTAAATGGTCAGGGTGATGAGTACAATTAATCAAAAAAGGTTGACATCCAGAAGTTGAAATTTTAAAAATGAAATTCACACTTTGCTGTAGTGTCAACCTTATAACTGTTGTCATGATGTATGGGTGATATAGTTGTAAGTAACGAGAGCACTTGAGCAAAACCTGAAGGTTGGCTGGTAAATAAAGTTTTTGAATTAAATTAGCCTTGGATGTAAATAGGTTTGATTGGCCACTTGGAAGGATATCAAGAAATGTACTTTAGTAGGTAAATAAATTAGTTTAATCTTGGGGGGAAGGTCCATAGTTTGATGAGATGAGTGCCATCGTACTTGGGGTTGATTCCTACGCTTTCGATGATTGGTTCGTCGTCAGATTGTTTCGTGACTGGGGCCGATTCTCCTCCAGCATGAACGACCATCTCTTTGATGCGGGCATCAATCGCAGCTTGTTCAGGTTCAGTAAATCTGCCCGTTGCAACGGGCGATGCAAGGGTGGTGGCAAGCAGAGCGATAAAGAATAAAGGGACCATGACAACTTAAAGTTGGTAACGGTGGAATATATAGTACAGCTAGCTTGGGAGAAAACATGTATACCTCTTTAGTTAAATGGATAGCAAGAGAAATGGGATGTTTCATTTCACGTGGGACGAATGAGACGTCTGAAATCTCCTCGAAGCCTAATAAATCTTTAATTAAATTGGCTCGAAACAGCCATTACAATCTGCTAGGGCTGAAGTAGATAATCCTTTGGGCGGGGATCGTACAAAGTCGGGCAGTTATGAAACATGATCGGATCACCCACAATCGACTTCCCAATTTGGAGGGAGTCTCGCCAAGGCATCTAAAGGCTGGATAGATTCTAAGCAGAAGAAAGCAGCAAAATCCACATGCAGCTTGAAGTGTTGGATTTCTCAAGACTATAAACTCTATTTAGCATGAAATCACCCAATTCAAAGAAAGATAATATGAAGTTTGTGCAAATCTAACTGTTTTATGTTGATTATAAATTACTCTACTAAAACTACCCATCGTAGAGCTGTAAAACGAGCACTCAGAAAAAATCATATCCTTCTAATAAAATAGTGATAAACCGGTTATTAAAAAATCTCATAAATTATTTGGCCCAAGATTTTAAATGTTCTCTTCCTCTTATGACAACTTTATAACCTACGCAATCCTTATTTTCTATTATAAAATATCTTATTGTTTTCTAAACTCCATTTGAGAATCCCACAATGATGGGTTTTTACGGAGTGGATCAATTTATGTCAATAATTAAACAGAGGAGTTAGAATAACCTCTCTTTAGGAGACCGCTAATTTATAAACTTGTATTTGTGCTAATTTAAGCCAATTTTGCTTTAAATCAATATCGCCCCCTTTAATGATTTAGGGTAATCATAGTGTCAAGTATATACGTTTGGAATGTAAATAATAAAGAACAAATGGGGGAAATAAAGAAGAGAGTGATATAGTTTATTAAAATATAAGAAGAACATTATATGTGAGAGAGGGGGCTAGATTAACAAAATCCCGTTCTCATCCTGTAGGAGATATACCATCAGGATGTCATCCAGTGCAGGGTCAGAATGACCACTCAGAATGGGCTTCACAGTGAGAACACCACATAAACGGGAAAAAGTAATTGTTAGCCACCATTATTAACAATACTCCCAATAACAAAGGAATCTGGTTTCAAAACAGAGGAGGAACAGCGGAAAGAACATTTGGAATAGTTGAAGCACTTTGAAGCTTAGCTGTATCAGTTGAGGAAGTCTCCTGAGAGAAGATTTAGTATTATGTCAAAACAGCAGGCTCAACCCGCCAGCAAGGTTCTGAGTAAGTAGGTTTGTGACCTGCAATCCGGTTATCCAGCCACTTGAAGCCAAACTAGGAATTCAACTCAAATTTCCAAATCCAACAACATGAACAGATGAGGATCCTTCACGGTGGATACCTTGTTTTGGCGCTTGACTTGTTACCAGGATCAGACCACCCCCTTCACCATCCCTCTGTGTGCTCAACACAATCATGTTCCTGTTATCTATGACTCGCAATAACTATATAATCATTATCTCTCAATAAAGAATATTATCTAGTTTCTAAATATCTTCCCCTTGTAACTCTGCCAAAACAGCACAGTTACAACATTGGTAGCACAGTTAGGTTTTTCATCCTACCTTATCTTGCAATTCTGCCTGTTTCCCATACTTGCTGTGGTCAACAAATCCTTGATAGAATCATGTCTGGCCTTCTGCTGGACTGGGCGCCATACACACCTGGTACCAAAATACCTGATGGTTTTGTCCTGTACCAGAACATGGTAATCCCGCTCTCCACCTTCAACGCCCTGTTGGCACAAGGTTTCTTCCAGACACCTGCTGCCATACCTTGTACAACAGACAAAAACATCATTCCAGCCCATATAGCCCATGTAGCCCAGAGACTTCAAAGTGCTACTTTGGAGTCTTTTTCTGGAACCAACAACAATAATGCCACAGTATAGATCCAGTCCGCCCAAAGCAAGCTGGCCCAGATGTCATGTCTGCAGCAATTTTGGATTGCGGAAATCTCCATCCGCCTGACCCATGGCGCTGGCACCTGGTGTGACAAGTGGCACAAGGAACACACCAACAAGAACTGGGATATCTTAAAGCAAGACTTCCTGGCAAGATTTGTACTTAAGGATATGGCGCGCATGATCATACGCCAAGTAAAGAACCTAACCCAGACAGGCACCGTGAAGGAGCTCACCTGAGCATATGGGGAGCTCCAACTATGTGCCCCCTCAGATATGGCCTTTGACACACTAGCTACCCATCTCATGTACTATGCTGCGCTTAAGTCACATGTGATGAGACACATCAATCTGGACCAGGTGACCAACTTACAGAGCCTTTATTGCAAGGCAGAGAAAGCAGAACAAACATACAATGCTCTTCACAAGGCATAGACGGGGAAAAGAGAGTAGACCCAAGGACTCTCCACCTAACTGGACGCTTCTCAACCGCCTGCCTCCTGGAAACAATAACAACAACTCAGACCATAAACCTGCAGGTCCAAATGGACACAGAAACAGGAACAATGGACAGTCAAATTGTACCCATTTCTGCGTCACTGCCACACAGGACAATTATGACAAGGGAAAAGCCCGGGGAGAGCACTAAGCAAGCCAAGCTCTCCCTGCACAACTCCTGACTCATCCAATGATGAGTATCAACCCAAGAAGGTGGATCAATGTCCAATGATCCAAGTTTCCTTGGAAGACCCAGTACTTTACACCATTGCCAGACATCCTAATAAACTGATGTCCTATCATTTCTTCTTTTGAAGTTATACAGGCTCAGCACTCCTGGACTCATAAGCATACCAACCCCTTGTCAACAGTAGCTTTGTGGATAATTTCAAACTAGCCACTAATCCTTCACAGATTAAGAATGTGGTTTTAGCTGATGAACATCACATTGCAGTGACACAGGAAACTTCCCCCTTCTCCATCATGCTAGAGAGCTTGCATTTCACCATCCAGGGTCCCATCATTGACTTTCCCAAATTTGACATTGTGCTGGGACTGGACTGGCTGTTAAGGAATAAACCACATTTAGACTGGGTGACCTCAGTATTGACTATCAAGTGTGAGGGTGTCAACCACCAGATCTACCCTGACTCAGTGGATCAGCTCCTGCGTGACCACGTCTTTGTGTGCATTATGGAAACCCTGGACAAAAAGGAGAACCTTAAGGCAATTGACTGAGACTCCTGCCAATACAAGATCATACACTTCAAGGACCACCAGGATACCACTACTCCTCAGGACCAAGAAATTGTAGCCCCCCATCTGTAAATCTTCAAAGAGGCTCTACCAGGGTTGCCACCAGAGAAACACATCCAACACTCCATCCAACTCAAGGGAGCTGTACCTAAGGCGCAACCCATCTACTGCCTGACCCCAAACAAAGAAAACCCCCTATGTGCTTACCTCAAGGAGGTGTTAGAGAAAGGACTTATCTGCCCCTCATAGCCGCCTTTTGGTGCTTTTGTATTCTTTGTAGCAAAGAAAGATGGTTCCATACGCCTAGTCACAGACTACTGAGCCCTAAAAAAGTTACTATCAAGAACTGTTCCCACTACCACTCATTGACAACCTCTTTGATGCCTTAGGCGGCACCACAGTCTTCTCCAAGATTCACCTAATTGCAGGCTACAACTGAATCTGCATCAAAGAGGAAGATATGCCCAAAACAACTTTCTGAACTAAGTATGGTTCATACAAGCGTGTGGTGCTTAACTTTTGGATGACAAACACACCATTGACCTTTGTGACCTTTATGAACAATGTGTTTGCCCCCCACATTTGTAGACATGCCCTGGTGTACCTGGACAACATTATTGTCTACAGCCCTTTGGTAGAACAACATCATAAGGACGTGGAGGCAGTCTTTGCTACCCTGGCACAACAGGAACTACTAGCCAAGCCCTCCAAATGCTAATTCTTCTGCAAACAGCTGCCCTTCATGGGACATGTGGTTTCAAAGGATAGCATTAAATCTGACAGCCAGAAAATCCAAACCATCTGCAGGATGCTTCCTCCAAAGGACAAGTCAGAACTCCGCACATTCCTGGGAATGGTCACCTACGTACAATGATTCATCCCCAACTGTGGTGTCCTAAATGCACCTCTGTCTGCCATAACAGGCAAGAAATCTAAATTTTTATGGACCCCCCAAAGCAACCTTTGCTTCAGATGTCTTAAGGAGAAGCTCACAACTGTGCCCATCTTACAATACCCCAAGTGTGATGGTGAATACCAAATGGAGACAGACACCTCTGATGCATCCATTGGGGGAGTATTATGAATCAAGAACAACAACAGTGAATTCCTTCCTGTAGCCTACAAGTTGCATAAACTGACAGACGGCAAGTGTTGATACCCCATACATGACAAAGAATTATTGGCAATTGTATAATGCCTGGTCAAGTGGCGTTGATACTTGGAGCAACAGGAAGAATTCACCTCATTAACCAACCACAAATTACTCATATATTTTAAAATGCAGGCAACCCTCGCCTGCCAACAAGAACAATGGATGGAACTCCTGGAAAGATTCAACATGATCATCTAGTACAAACCTGGTACAGAACTTGCCATGGCAGATGCACTTTAGTGCCTGTATGTTAGAGCCACAAGAGGCAAGAACGGGCTCAACCCAGACTGGCTATCCTGGTACTCCAAACAAAGGATGAGGGCTTCCCCCTTGGCATCACTGATATAACAAAATAAATAGTCATTAAAAACAAACACCTATTTGCAGACGTATACAAAACATTACACCGCAAAATGACCAATGGAACCACCATACCTTACATCCCTACACATCAATGAGTTGACACCATCCTATGTTACCACCAAGATCTAGGACATACCAAGAGCCACAACCTTTACAAATTCCTCAAACATAAAGCATGATGGCCATCTCTATATTGGGACATCCAAGAAGTTCTCAACCAATGTGAAGTATGTGAAAAGTTTGCAAAAAGCAACACCCCACCTAAGTCTGTATTGCCTATTTGTTCACAACCACTCTTCAAAGTGTGGGCCCTAGATATTGTAGGACTCCTTCCAAGAAAGTACAACAAAAAGAAATACATAATCACTGCTATCAACTTTGCCTTTTGTTGGTGTCGTAAAAGTTGCAGCAAAGGGTTGCTAGTTTCTACAAACAGTTAGTCAGTGACCTTAATTCTTAATACTATACCTGTTGATTGTATAGTGGCAGCCTATGAAGGACAGAAGAATAATAAGGTGTATAGACAAAACTGGTATTTATTTAGATATTGTTGCACTTATATAGTGTGAGGTGGGGGAATTGCCACCAGAGGCAGGGAGGCACAGACAGAAGAACTTTCCAAATGGAGGAGAGTGGGTTGACACAGCTAAAAGTCCTGCGCAAGAGAACAACCGCTTTCTTGTGGCTTTCCTTAAGGAGATAGATATAAATAACTTTGTTGTTCTATTTAAAATCCCAGAAGTGAAGCCCATGCCTTGTGCGCGTTTGAAAGGCAAATTGAACACCTGTTTTAGGGGCGTTTTAAACGTCTTTATCACTAGTAGAATCAGGATGCAATAGCGGACTGCACAATTGTTCCATCACTTAATCCCTAGATGGACAACTTTTTGTCTAACCCATTCAGGATCTGTGACAGTTGGCCAGTGAAGCAAGCAATGAAAACTCACACCAGCAATGACATGCAGCAATTTATAGGGAAAGAAATCATCAGCAAGTTTGGAAAGCCAGAACTCCTGATAACTGACAGAGGCAAAGAATTGACCTCTAAAAATACCAATGTATACCTCACCAAGAATGGGGATCAGCACACTGTGATAACACCTTATCATTCTCAGGCCAATGGACATGTGGAGCGGCTGAATGGCAGCTTAGTGCAGGCCCTGGCCAAGCTCACCGCCAGAAGACCTGAGGACTGGTATAAGCAGCTATCAACTGCACTCCTTGTATGCCAAACCCGTGTGAACAGATCCACCAGGAAAAGCCCATTTGAGCTCATTTATGGCACACAGTCCAATATTATCCAAGCACTGTCAGGACCCAAGCTGGAAATACCCAGCAAGATTCCACCCCACTTAGACCCTCAAGTCATATAGGCCAGTAGCAACCAGTTAGAGAAGGAAGAAAAAGCCTACAGAATACCTTCATCCCCATCCAAGATAGACATGAGGTTGGTGACAAAGTCTGGGTAATGAATACCAACAAGAGCAAACTACATCCTGAGAAAGTAGGCCCTGGTATCATCCTAAAGGTAAACAAAAACAACACTTACCTTTTGCAAGGACTTGGAAAATGCAAGCAAGATAAAGTCCTCCTCCACAACCACCTAAGGACCTGCAAAGCAATACAAAAACAACAGGAGACTGTCCTACCCACCTCCAAACAACAGCTAGTCCAATACAGCGCCGGGGCTCCTGACAACCTCCATGATGACCTGCCCCCAGAGGAGGCCAACTTTTAGCTGGGGGATGTCAAAACAGTAGGCTTGACCTGCCAGCAAGATTCCAACCAAGCAGATTTGTGACCTGCAATCTAATTTCCCAGTGACCTGTATCCAAGCTAGAAAGTCAACTCAAATTACCAAATCCATCAACATAAACAAATGATAATCCTCTACAATGGACACCTTGTTTTGGCGCTTGACTCATTACCAGGATCAGACCACCCCCTTCATTATCCCACTGTGTGATCAACAAAATCATGTTCCTGTTATCCATGACTAACAATAACTATATAATCATTATCTCTCAATAAATAATATTATCTAGTTTCTAAATATTTTTCCATTGTAACTCTGCTAAAACAGCACAGTTATGGCAACTACATACAAAGGAGAGGCAAATAATTTTTAAAACCAACTCATTAACCATATATTCTTCATAGGATAAAATATTTCATGTATAAACTAAAAAATTCCTAAATGAAAGACAGGGGAAAAGGGCTCATAAGACAGATGCAATACTGGGAAATTGAGTTGAAACCACACTTCTTGAGATGTTGCCTAGATCAAGAGCAGGCCAGAATCTATGACTAAACCAAGGCTCTTCATAGTTGAGATGACCATAATATTAAGAAATAGGGCTCAACTCACTAGAAGGATTGGGGAAAACTGCAAATATAGATTTATAAAAGTTTTCCCCTAGGGTAGAATTTTTGAGAGGAGAAAACCTGGAGAGAATCCAGAAAGCTTGCTACAAGGTTTCACAGCCAAAAAAACAGGGATGTGAGTCAAACTTAAGCCCTTTCTTTACAATAAGCAAAATTATCAAAGCTTTAGTTTTTGGATGAATTATTACTTAAAGCACATGTGTCAAGTATATACTTCTGGGAAGTATAATAAACAAGATGAAGAGGAAAATTAAGAAGAAAATTATACTTTATTGGATATGAATATAAGATAATATATAGTATCATGGGAAGCCACATAATGTCCATGTATGTCATGAAAGTTATAGGGCTTATCTTATTAATTGTTCTCTTAAGTCATGATGCTTATTCAAGTTATGTTCTTCTTAGGATCTGGATTGTTTGATCCCCGTATAGATAGCCAAATAATAGTAGTGCCATCAACTTAATGATTAGTAAGTGAGTCCTTTGGTAACTTATTTGGTGAATCACTTGGGGAGTAAATTCCCCAATAGGGAGTAATCAAAGATATTGCAACATCTCCCCCTGGGGTGCTGGAAGATGGAACCTTAAATAATTTTATTGAGAGTGTTGAGAATACAGGCTTTTTATTGATCCAATTTGGCATTAGGTACAGGGAGTCAGGAATTGTGTTGTGATGTTCTTGCTTTGCACAGGCAGAGGCGGTTATGGTGCATGTGTTTTAATTTGGTTCAAATGCCAATTCCCTTGATTAGGTAGGTATTGTTGGGTTTGACTTCCATGACAATGCCTGGTCCTCTCAACCCTGGGTCTAACTTATGTTGGTTGTGGTTGATAACCCAAATCTTGTCCTTGACTTGGAATCTTTCCTGTTGTAGGGGGATTGCTTTTCTCTCAACTCTTTTCTTTTCCATGTCTTCTTGGTCCTTCCTAGCGCGCTGTACATTGGGATCATTTTTGTCTGGCACCTTCTTAGGTAGAGGTAAACGTGATCCTATGGTAGTACTAACAAGGGCGGGCTTTTGTCCATAGACGAGTTCATACGGGCTTTTGCCTGTATTGCGGTTGACTTGAGTTCCACACATCATGAGTGCTGTTGGTAGCATGCTGACCCAGGATTTTGGATTGTTAGCAGATAAATTACTGAGGGCTTCTACTAGCAAGCTGTTTAGTTGTTCTACTCTTCCACTAGCTTGCAGGTGATAGGGACTGGCTATGGTGTTTTTTATTATGTTCTTGGTGAGGTAGACATTGGTGTCAATGGCCTTGAGTTTGGTTCCTCCGTCTGTAATCAGAAGGTCAGATTTTCTGAACTTAGCTATGATTTCTTTGCCAATAAATTGTCTCACATCAATGCCTTTGTGTTCTTTTTTAGCTTGTGTCACAGGCCACCTAGCTGCGTAGTTGATAGCTATTATGATGTAATTTTTGCTTTTGTTGTCACTGTGCATTGGTCTCACAATATCCAGTGACCACACATTGAAGGGTTGCATGATGGACATTGGTAGTACTGATTTGGGTGATGCCTTGGATCAAATGACTTTTCACAGACCTCACATTGTTCCAGTACCTCTTTGATGTTGTCCATCATTTTGGGCCACCAGTAGTGCGTCTTGAGGTATTTGTCCAATTTCCTGCTACAAGTGTGTCCCAGATCTCTGTGGTATCAAAGGATGGTGTCAATCTTTTGTGTCAACGGGAAATAGGGTACATTATTTCCACTCTATAGTATGTGGTGTAGAGTGCCATATACGTTTTTAAACAGGTGTTTTTTCTTGAGGACTTTCTCTTGGATGTTCATTGGTGTGCCAGGGGGGACCTTTCTTGGAGATTCCCCATGATTAACATGGGCCAATCAGGGTCCCCTTCAGCATCTAAGACATGTTTATTGTACAGCCTTTATAGGGAGTTGGCAGTGAGCATTTCTTTGCCTGGTTTATATTCAATTGTCATAGGGTATCTTTGGATAAGGCTCAAACATTCTACTTGTCTTTGGGATAGGTGTTTGTGGGTTTTGAAGAATATCAATGACTTGTGGTTGGTTAGAACTTTAAATATTTGTGCAAGAATTGGGGAGCAGGTTAAGAGGAAATAAAACCAAGATCTTGACCACAATAAAATTGTGGTTTCAGCAACAACCAAAAGGTTGTTGCCAACAATTCCTGGGTGGTCAAAGGGGGGGCAAGAGTCAACTGAACATGGCAAAGCAACAGATAAAACCAAATGACCAAAATTACTAACAAATTTTGAACTTTATTAGATTAGAGAATGATGAAGCAAGGTCTTTTACAACTCTTGCATTCATTTAAGGGATGGGATAGAATTGGGGTGGTAGATTGAATGTCACAAACCAATTGACCAATGATATGAGCGGATACAAATGAATTACTTGAGGCAGGAAGATCTTGACAGATTTTGAATGGACATAGTCAAAAGGAAAACTGAACCAACTAACATCAGGAATATGCTTTGGATGCAATTACCACTCCACCTGGCTGCTCTTGCACATGATATTTAACCAGAGGTGTCACTTGGGCGGGTTAGGTGGAGGCATCTTCTGAATAATTGTAAAAATTAAATTGATGGCTTTTTCTTGGGCTTTTTCACCAACCTTTTAGATAAATATTCAAACATAATTTGGTAGAAATTCCCAAGCATTTGGCAGGAATTGAAGTGGAGGCCTAAGGGGGAGGCGTAACTTTATATTATCCTTTCCTATTAAAGGAGTAGGGGACCAGCCAGGGGCTAGAGCATGAAAGAGTTACCAGCCAACTTAGGAGACCTTCAAAAGGCCAATTTGGAAGCTAGTTATAAGGAAGGCTTTTGTGAGGCACATATTTTGGAGGGACCAGATTAGACATCCTTTCTAAGCAACAGTAGGGAACTGTTATTGGTGTTCACACTTAATTGTGAGCATCATGAACAACTACTATGCAGCCATGATAAGGAAGGGCGCGGAAAAGGACAAAACAAAATAAATTTACCTCTGCTAAGACCAAAAGGGTGGGACAGGGAACACCAAAGCCAGGGGTGAGCTAACCAGACTGATGGCCAACATGAGACTAAATCTCATACAATCTTATATTTCAAGATGACAGCCAAATAATGGTAGGGGCACCACCAACCAGAAGAAGGGAATTAAACAGAAGGGGAGGAGCAAAACCAAGATCAGGGTGAGCTATCCAGACTGGTGGCCAACATGAGACTAAATCTCATACAATCTTTGATTACAAGATGACAGCCAAATAAGAATAGGGCACCATCAGCCAGAAAAGGGAAAATCAGGGACAGGGACAGAAGCAGGGAAACACAGACCAATAGTTACAAGTCCAGGAAAATAATCAACCCACCACAAGCCGCAAGTGGTGGTATGGCTGGAGTTGAAAAACAAAGCACAGGATGAGAGCTGACAGAGGGAGCTAAGGAAGCGCCAACACAAAGGACAGGGTGTTGTCAACTAGAATCTAATGTGGCTAGGATGGGAAACACTTAAAATGGATTGAAACTCCAAGCAGTTTAAATCATATAATGTATATAAAGTATAAAAAAATATATGAATATTAAAACATATACAAATGTATAAATTACATAAAGAATGTAAAATACATAAATACATGAATTATATAGCATATATAAAAATAAGGTATATAAAATATATATGATGTAAAATACAACTCTGTTGCAAACTTCAAAGCAAACAGAAAGTGTTCCTGCCAAAGCTCAAGTAATCAGGCCAAATAATAGAAAGATTTTCCAGGCACAAGCAAACCAAAGAAGAAAAAGAACCCTCAAGACAACAGACAGGTCCCAAGCATTGGCTGCAAGCTAACCCAAACACAAGGGGCCCACAAGTGCAGAGGGGAGTTGATGTTGTTTGCAACTGAAGACGGAATCAACACCAAGGAACTACAGGAGCAACAACAACCAGAACCCTGATTTTGGCAATCAGCCAATCAGAACAGCCAGAGTCAGATTCAGAGATTTTTTAAAAAAAATCATGGATTTGGATGGCTCATCATGAGCCCAAAATTCAAAGCAAGACAGTATAATAAACAGCCAATCAGGAGCCAACAATGTGGCAGTGCCCAAGCGTCCAGGAGCACGCTTGATTGAATAAACACTAACTTTGATAGACTCACAGGACCAAATTAGTCCAGCCAATTTCACAAATTTGTTGAAAGGACCAATCAAATAACTCAATTTTTATAGAGGAGTAAATTGGCTCAACCACATGGGCCAGCAGACTGTGGCCAAGCAGCTGAGAGATGAAATCAAGTTGAAAAGATTAAAATATTTTTCAAAATTGTTTGGCTTGCTGGAGCAAACAGACATGCCATTCAAAAGCGTCAAGGAAAGGGGACCAATCATAATTTGGCTGGTAAGGCAAGAGAAAAGAGGGACCAATCAGAAACAGAAGAGTTGGGCAAATGAAAGAGATGGTGTGTGGAGTTTTTTGATTGGCTGTTATCAATAATTTTCCTGAAAGCCAAGAGCAAAAGCAACACAGTGTTTGAGCCAGATGAAAGTAGCCCACTAATGTGAGACTGGGTAGCTACTGCAAGACGCTGTAAGAAGAAACTTGCCACAATAAGGTAAGTAGAGCCAAAGCCAAGTATATATCAATATGAACTAATATACGCTAGCCATGCATTTGACACCAGGAAGTAGAGAAAGCGCTGCTACTAAGGGAATGGGTGGCCCAACAAATAACACCAATAACAACCAGGGTAACGGATCAAGGAAGGGAAGGATAGAAAGGGAGGGGCAGTGGTGAAAAGTAGCCAACCCAGAGAGAGGGGGGACCCGGGCAAGGGATAAAGGGGCGCAGATGAGCTGTGGGAGAGAGGGGTGGGGCAAGAACTTTTGAGTTTTAAAACTATTTAAATTCACAAAGCAGCCCAACCAGAAAGCCCAACCAGTGGCAAAAGGCTCACATGCCTGAAAATTGGCTTCATCATTATGTGAGAATTGGGGAGCAGGTTAAGAGGAAATAAAACCAAGCTCTTGACCACAATAAAATTGTGGTTTCAGCAACAACCAAAAGGTTGCTGCCAACAATTCCTGGGTGGTCAAAGGGGGGACAGGAGTCAACTGAACACGGCAAAACAACAGATAAAACCAAATGACCAAAATTACTAACAAATTTTGAACTTTATTAGATTAGAGAATGATGAAGCAAGGTCTTTTACAACTCTTGCATTCATTTAAGGGATGGGATAGAATTGGGGTGGTAGATTGAATGTCACAAACCAATTGACTAATGATATGAGCGGATACAAATGAATTACTTGAGGCAGGAAGATCTTGACAGATTTTGAATGGACATAGTCAAAAGGAAAACTGAACCAACTAACATCAGGAATATGCTTTGGATGCAATTACCACTGCTCCTGGCTGCTCTTGCACATGATATTTAACCAGAGGTGTCTCTTGGGTGGGTTAGGTGGAGGCATCTTCTGAATAATTCCAAAATATTAAATTGATGGCTTTTTCTTGGGCTTTTTTGGCAACCTTTTAGATAAATATTCAAACATAATTTGGTAGAAATTCCCAAGCATTTGGCAGGAATTGAAGTGGAGGCCTAAGGGGGAGGCATAACTTTACAATTTGTGCGCCTTCCAGGTAGCATTGCCACTTCATGAGACAGTGCACAATAGCTACCTGTTCCTTGTCATGTATTGGATATCTTTGTTCACCATCAGATAAATTTCTTGATCTTTATGCTAAAGGGAGGAAGTCCCTTTCTGCAGTCTGAATTTGGAGTACACCTCCAATTGCATAGTTGGAAGCATCAGTTTCCAGTTTGTATATTCCTTCATGGTTTGGGTACTGTAGGATAGGGGCAGTGACCATGTGCTCTTTGAGTTGTCAGAAATGTTAGTCTCTTAGTGGTGTCCATACAAGCTTGGTTGTTTTGCCTGTGATTGTAGACAGGTGAGCAGTTAAGGTGCCCCAGTTAGGGATAAACCTTCTGAAATAGGCTACCATGCCAAGGAATGTTCGGAGTTTGCTCTTGTTCCTTGGCGCTGGCATGTTGGTTATAGTGTGTATCTTTTCTGGGTCTGGTTTTATTCCGTCCTTACTGATAATGTGCCTAAGGAATGAAAGTTCAGACAAGAAGAAGTCACATTTTTAATGTTTGGCAATGAGTTGGTTTTCCTTGAGGGTGTGGAGGACCAGGCAGACGTCTTTCCAGTATTGTTTTAAAGTTAGACTGTAGATGATTATGTCATCCAGGTAGATAATTGGTTATTTTCTAATGTGTTCTTTGAAGACCTCATTAATGAAGGTCACAAAGGTGCTGAGAGCATTTGTCATACCAAAATTGAGACCTACACATTCAAAGGACCTCATACTTGGTTCTGAACAAAGTCTTTGGTATATCTTCAGGATTCACACAAATTTGGTGATAACCTGCTGTCAAGTCAATTTTTGTAAAGATTTGAGACCCCCCCATGGCATCAAAAAGGTCATTGATCAGGGGCAGGGGATACCTTTTCTTAATTGTGACCTTGTTGAGCGCTCTGTAGTCTGTGACTAGGAAGATTCACCTATCTTTCTTTGCTACAAAGAAGACAGCAGCACCAAAAGGCAATTTTGAAGGTCAAATGAGGCCTTTCTCAAGGGCTTTGTCAAGATAGGCTTTTAAAGCATTGTCTTCCTGAGGTGTGAGACAGTAAACAGGGTGTGCCTTTGGGACACTTCTCTTGAGGTTAATTTTTTGTTGTATGCCACAGTTGGATGGTAACCCTGGTAAGGTTTCTTGGAAGACAGAGGGGAATTCAATGATCAGCTGTTCTCAGATGTAGTCTCTTTCACGTCTGGTTTCCTTATTTTTAAACTGGATAACCTTGTACATGCAGGAGTTCCAATTGATTTTGCTGAGGTCCTTTTTTCTTTTGTTTTCATGATCTTCACAAACATGTGGTCTCTCATAAGCATGTCAAGATGAGTTGGGTAGACATAGTGGTGCACCTTGCCTTGTTGTATGGTGAGGGTAGCGCTATCCCAGTCAATATGAGGTTTGGTCTTTCTCATCCAATATAGGCCAAGTATAACATCATACTTGGTGATTAGTATTATAAGACCACTGAGTGTAGTCTGCACATCTCTAATTTGGGCAAAGAAAGGTTTTGCTTCCTTGGTGCACTGGTGTGCTCCTATTGTCTGTCATGATAACTCTTTTGATATGGCTTTGGGCCATGGGTAGTTTCATGAGGTTGGTGAATTTCTCATCAACAAGGGATCAGTCTGCTCCAGTGTCAAATAATGCTGTGCCTTGATACCTTCAAAAGTGGAAAGGATAAATGAGGAGTTTATTTCCTGTTTGGGCAGCAAACAGTAGAGGATTGCTGGAGGGTACTTGGATCATGGTGATTGAATCTACATCTTGGTCCCTGTACAAGTCTTGTAAAGTGGGGGAGGCTGGCTTGCCTAAGCACTTCCCTGAGCTTTTCCCTCCTTGTTGATGCCTTCAGTGCTTGCTTGGTTATCTTGAGAAGTGTGATTCATGTTTCAAGGATGGGTGTTATTGCTTTCAGTTATTCTTCTTGTGTCAGGAACCCACCTGATCAGAAACATACCACCCAAAAGGTGTATGGCCGCAGATGGATTCAACGCTGTGATTAAAGAACCAATTGGAATGGAGATTATCCCCATATAAAACAATTCTCTAATAAGGCGGTATTGACCCAATAGGGGATTGAACCTTCCCAACATGAAGTAAGCTCCAAGATAACTTAGAAGGAAAACAGAAGCCAAGGGATGTAATAAGGAAGAAGTGGATGGACTAGCCCCCATGACCTGTGGTTCCTCTGTGATGGGGGGATTATGTGACAATGGAGTGGCGGTGTACCATATGCCTGGTACCACTTGGCGCCACAACTTGTCCAGGTAATTGGGGGAAGATGAACCAGAATCTGCTCTGGTTCCAAAAGATATGCTTGAAGTAAGGGACTGGACAAGGAGCAATCAAACCAACTATTTATACCCAAATGGTCCCCATTGGGATGACTTGGGTAGCATCATGGTGTTTGATTTCAGGACTGGAAAGCAGGCAAAAGAATAAATCAAATAGGTAAGGAAATTGACTTTATTGATTGAACAAATAAAAGATAATAATTTACCATCATTATATAGCATGAATGCTAAATGATAGTCTGGAGATAAAAATAAAGCAGGCCAATCAATTGGAGATGAATTTGGGGAAATTTGAAGAAAACTGGAGATCTTAAGCAGTTGAAGATTAAGCTAGAATTATTTGCATTATTGATCAAATTAAACTGACCTCAAACACATTAAAACATTAAACGCTTAATAAATTTGCCTTTCAGGCAGGAATAACACAGGAGAAACCACAATTATTCCCCGGTGTTAACTGGGGAAGGAGCACAAGGACCAACAACAGAAACAGAGGCCAACAGAGAAGTAGTAGCAAGAGCAAGGTCAAATTGGTTGTCATCATCATCAAAGCCATTAAAATAATCCAATGAATGGATTGGTGTAACTTCTGATTGGCTAGAATCAAGTTTTAAAGGTAAAAAATCACTCTCTATGATATTATTAATTGTTCTCTTAGGTGAAAGAGCAACTAGAAGAGACTGAGGCCCAGGTTTGAATCCCGTTGCAGTTTCTACTGGTTTCAGAGGCCTATTTGAACACTCAAATCAGGTAAAAGTGAGCAGTTACTACCCACTAACCCAATTATTTTAGGAGACTCAATTAACCCCAAAGGAGGAAGTTTTTCTTCCACTGTACCAAGTAAAAAATTGTTGTCAGGATTTTCCAAAGGAGCGTTCCTGAATTCTTGTTAGGGCAAAGGTCCTTTTTTGCTGTGGGACTCTCCTTTTGTTTGTTGGTTGCATTTAAGTTGTCAGACTTTTGGGCTGTGTGTTTTCCTTCCAATAATACATCTTTGAGATTCTTGCAGCAGGTCATGTCAAAATGACGTCTAATGTGTGTGGGAAGGCCATTGTAAAAGTCCAATTGTGGTCCAGGTTCATCAATTTGATGGTGTTAAGGGCCTGGTCATGTAAGTCTTCATATGCTGCAATGTACTCCCCAATTGATCCTGTCATCTTGAAGGTTCTGAGTTCTGTCATGATTACTACGTTGGAGTCTTTCATGGAGAACTTTTGAGGAAGGGGTCCTTGAACATGCCCCAGTTTTAATTTTGATTGGGGTGTTGTTCAAGCCATTTGCTTACAAAATGTGAGATGGTCCCTGTGACCAAAAGGGCAATCTTGCTGGACCAGAGTCTGTGGGGATAGCCTACTTGTGTAAACTTGCCTTGGGTGCTGTTGATCTAGAGGTTGGTGTTTTCTTGATGTAGACCTGCAAATGTCCCAATTTCTACTGAGTGTAGACATTGAAATACAATGCTGGGTATCTCAGTTGTCTGTGAGCCTCAAGTTGGAGACGGGTTCAGGATTTTACATGATTTGAGAAGATTATATTGTTCATCTGGTACAAGGATAGTGTTGAAGACAGTAAATTATGTTGGGACATCCTGGCTTTCTTCATATTATCTTCATCTGGTAGAGAGTGCCACCTTCTAGGTTGTTTTCTTTGGAGTAATTATTCCTTTAAGTTGTGTAGGTGTTGATAACCTACCTGTGCTACCACTATCAAGTATATACTTCTGGGAAGTATAATAAACAAGATAAAGTAGTAAATTAAGAAGAGAACTATATTTTATTGGATATGAATATAGGATAATATACAGTATCATGGGAAACCACATACTGTCCATGTATGTCATGAAAGTCATAGGGCTTATCTGAGTAATGTTCCTCTTAAGTCACAAGGCTTATTCAAGTTGTGTTCTGCTTAGGATTTGGATTGTTTGATCCCCATAATAGATGGCTGAATAATAGTAGTGCCACCAACTTAATGATTAGTAAGTGAGCCATTTGGTGACTTATTTGGTGAATCACTTGGGGTGTTAATTTCCTGAGAGGGAGTAATCAAATATGTTGTGATACATGCTTACCTTTAAAACAACAAGGTAATATCAAAAATACAATTAAACTAAATATCTGAATTTTTACTATAGGGGTAAAAGGGACCAGGGTGATACAGTAGTTTTCAAACCTGTTGAGATAAACGTAAAATCTCAGTCTAAAATTGTATACAACTCAGTCTAAAAACAAAATCAAAGTGGATCCAAATCTATTCTAATTTAATATAAATTTCTTGATTTTTTATTTTGTTTTTAGACTGAGTTGTATACATTTTTAGACTGGGATTTTATGTTTATCTCAACAGGTTTGAAAACTACTGTAGTAAACAGGGGAAGATGATTAATATATTCAAATGTAAGAGGGGAAAGCAAGGAGGAAAAGAGGCAAGGAACCTCAAAGGGCCTTACATGGCTTATAAAGTGAACTATTCATAAATAAGGATGCCTCTTGTAAAGGGTATATTTGGTTAGCCAGAGGCTGAAATATTCTGGGTTTTTTGGAGAGAGACAGGAAGTATTTCTGGGAGGACTGGAAGAAGTATTTGATTGGAAAGGGGGCAAACCTTCAGAAGAACTCAAATTTTTAGAGGATTTTGGAGATATTATTATGGTGTCATATGATTGGCTACAGGTGTTTTCTTTTAGATAAGGCCTAATTGTTTTCAGAATGCAGTTCAATTTAATGAGTGATTTCTTCACCAAAGGGGGTTCATCTCAGGGGAGTTTGGGAGCAATTGGGAAGGGTAATCAGGAAAAATATCTTGTTCACAGTATAGACCAAATCACTCATTAAATTCAAGAAATTGGTGGGGTTTAAAGACATTTTTTGTGCAACAGGAAAAAAGGGTTAGACTAATGCCAAAGAAGAAGGATTTTTATGATATAGCTAACTAATAAGCCACATAGTGTCTGTGTAAATCATAGAAGTCCTGGGACTTTGGGAGATCTGTATTCCTTTGAAACTTGAATTTTTGATAATGATAAAATATCTGGTTTTGTGTTAAGATCACCTTTACTTGGCAATCAAGTGATCTCTTGGGGAACTGATTTCCCAATAGGGAGTAATTAAAGATGTTGTGGCATAATGATTGATTAAACCTTATTGAAGCTTAAATTTCATAAATATGAGTCAAATTTTTCATCCAATATAATAAAATATTACCCTTTGAAAAATATTATTTGGTAGTATCATATCATCATGGAGAGTTTGATAAAAATTAGCTACATAAATTCATTTCTATTTTTAATAAGCCTATTAAGTTATTTGGTTTTTCTTTTAGTGGTTATACTTCATTTAAACCATGTTCATAATGATACCATTATTTGATATGGTGGTTTTAAGAAGTATATCTCACTATATGATAAATAGTATGGTGTGAATCGACATTATTGGTTGTTTTATTAATATGAAAATACCTCTCAAAAGGGATTATGGAAGAGAAACTAAATAGAATAAAAGCCAATATTTACCAAGATAAGAAATAACGAAATTCATTTTGCCAGAATTGATTGCTACTATTTTCATTATTCATCTACGTAATTTAAGTGAATGCAAAATGCTTTTACAAATAAATATTTACCTTGAAGAAGAGCACACATTATTAAAATTTTGATTCAAAAAGGAAACTGACTTAAATTTTATATCAAAACTATGTAAATACCCATATCCGACTTTAAACTGACTCTTGATGAATGAATGCTTAAATGTGTTTAAAAAAAGATAGATAAACCGTAACCAGTATTAATTATTTAATAGCTTTGTTCTCTTTTTTATTTAAAATATACTTGTCTGGTAGTTTTTTTTACACTTTTTGGGTATAAATGTAGGTCCTCCAATCTATATTTGGATTAAAAGGAATCGCATAAATTCAGGAATATTAAGATTGCTATTGATCGTGTAGTCGCCTGGTTAGCACCAAAACTCACTATTCCAGCTCTGTTGGTTCGCTTCCAGCCGCAATCAACGCTTCCGTGGTGTAGTTGGTTATCACATTTGCCTTACAAGCAGAAGGTCTTCGGTTCGATCCCGAACGAAAGCATACTTTTTTATATAAAAATCTTGTTGAAAATGCTATCTTTATAAGCTCTAACAAATATATATTTTTTGTCCGAAAATTACCAAATTTCCATGGTATTATCCTGTAATTATTTATAAACTAGATCTTATAGAGAATTGCTTTTAAATCACAGGGTTTTCTATATAATTATTGTCCTTATAATATACGAGAATTACATACCTTCTTTTCCTAGTATAGTATTTTATCATAAATATGAAACATCTGATACACACATATTGTGGCACTGCATTCATCTGGTGCTAAATAAATAATGAAAATTATTGGCTGTAAATATTGGTAAACCTCTCTTTGTCATTAGAGTACGTGGTGATGTAATGAGCATTCTGTAGTATCAGGTAACCTCAAAAGTACATATTTTATATTATTATGACCATTTGGATGACAGCATCTGCATTATTAGAATTGGTGAAAATAATATGTAGGGATAACATATCTACAATCAATGGCTTATCTAGGCTTGAAACATGTTGGTACTCACCTTATTTCCAGCTCTTTTTCCAGGAACCTACATCTGATATTATGATATAGCTTTAGTATTTTCAACATAAGTTATTCCTTGAATTTCTTTAATTGTATCATAACTCTTGAAATAAGTTTTTAGAAGCAAAGGTTTAGAAAAAAAGTAGGTATCTACATTTTCAGCAGAAATACAATTATTATGGTATGTTGTTTGTTTTGAAAAATGTAGATATGAATATTAATATGTGTTTAGTGCCTTAATGTATATTTTTGGGGTATGAATATGTTTCATCAATTATTGTATGATAGAACTCATTGTTAAATAATTTTTAGGGGGTTCCCCTTTTGATTAGCATAGTTTTGTGGTAGGACACACCATTTCAAAAATAGCACTTCAATTTACAGCCATCCCAAATTTAATTTGAGATGGTGTTTTTTGTGTTAGTGATTTTGAATCACAAAAAAATTAAAAAAAACAATAAATTAGTTAAAATTTACATGTACTTTATTAATGCTGCATCTCAAATTTATGCCATCTCAATTCCATCACTTTGAGCCAGATTAATTAAATCTTATTTCACTAACTTTATTTACATATGAAATCACTTAGTGTGGGGTGTGTTTACACCATCTTGACTTTACCTCATTTTGAATCACGCTATTTATCTTTAACTAAAATAAGCTTTTACCCAAACTAAAACAAAGCCTGCTGTATAGTGCCAGAAGATGTTCCTATAGTATTAATCCTAAACACTTATACTAAGAACAACCTAAATATACGCCACTATGATAGTCCTTCTAGTGATTGTCATTGCTGGGTAAAAAAACAGTTTTGTTATATGTAATTTATAACTTTATTATACATGGATATGTTGATAAGGGTTCTCTTAATAAAATATTTTAATAGTTTTTTTAATATGGAAGGGGGTGATTACACTATTTAGATTTACATCACTTCAAATTCCACCAAGTTTCATATCACCCAATTGATTTGATGCACACAATGAATAGGGGAAAATAAGGGGAAATTACCTATGACGCCAGGCTACACTATATCAATTCCCCCACTGCAATTCCTGCTTTCCACTTTTCAAAAGTATCATTTCACGTAAAACACCATATTAATAAAGAATGTAAGAAATTAACTGAAACTTTGAAGATATATATTTTTTGATATCCTCTAAACAACTGGGGACTTTTTAACCCCAGTTGTATAAGCTAGTTTTTGAGAAATTCAAGTTTTACTCTTTGGTCTGGTTGAGGTAGCTCCACTGTAGATTTGTTAATTTAATATAAAAAATGGTCAAAAACACTATGTTTTTGAGCTACGGCACCTCAATTACGTCACTTCAAAAACACCATTTTGAAAGCAAGTTTTCAGTCAAAACTCAAAGTTTTGCCTACTTGCGTTACTAATAAAAATATTATTTTTATAAAACAAAAAACATTGAATTTTTGATATTATATACTTTTTAAATTTTCTCTACAATTCTGTGTAAAAAATTACTACTTTTTATATTAAAACATTCTCATTTTTCTCTTTAAAAACAACCCCCAAATTGCTCATATTTTTAAACTAAATCACTTTTAGATGCCTCCCAAGTCAATTAACAAAGTTGCGCCCAAGGCCTCCAAGGCCTCAAAGTCCAAGATCACTCCTCCAAAGACCAAAAAGGTCAAGACTACCCCAAATAAGCAGCCCTATAAGGCCAAGGCTCCCCCCAAGACCCCAACTTCATCACCTGAGCCAGAGGGAAACAGTCCTACCCCTCCCCACTCTCCATTTGTGTATTTCCCCTCAGACCCCCAAGAGAAGTTATTCAACTTCAATTGCCACTCTGATCCCACATCAGAGCCTGAGGAAGAAGAAGAGCAGGAGCCTGAGCCTGGCGCTCCTGAAGATGATGAAATTGAGCTTGGGGATCTTAATACCATCCATAATATATGCAATTGAGATGGTACCTTTGCTGTGCCTGCCACTTATCCAGCCAGCTACCCCATCATGACAAAGAAAGGGGGAGCTGGCTTTGTCTACAAGGGCTACAGCTTCAGCTGTAATGACAAGAAAAAAGCCATTCATCAACATCACTTTAAATGTGATAACATTGGCTGCCCAGCTAGACTCACCACTCTATGGGTTCACTAGATTTAAAGCCCTAACTGTCAATCATGACTGCACTGAGCCTTTCAGCGCCCTTTACCAACTTATCTGCTGGTTTCTTTGCCAGGTGATCCCAACCACCAAGGATCAAACCGCAAATGAGGTTGTCAATGATGCCCTCCTTAATTTAAATGATACCCAACTTGCAACTATTGGTGGCACCTCAAAACTACAGAGATATCCCACTGATCAGAGATATGCTCTGAGCACTGAAGGCGTCAGTGCTACATCTATTGACCAATTGATCCTTACAGAGGAACTAAAATTATCCCACCATGAGGAGATGATTCCTTCTTTACAATGATGGTTAACACGCCACTGAGCGTATTATCTGCTTTGCCATAAGCCAGGATCTACACAACCTGCTGAAATTCAAGACCTGTCTCGCAGATGGCACTTTCTCAACCTGCCCAAAGCTCTTCAGCCAGCTTTGGAATATACATAGGCAGGTTGGTAACTTAGTTCTTCCCCTGGTATTCTTTTTCCTTCCCAACAAGAAGCAGGAAACATATGTCTGTGCACTCACAATCCTAAAGGCCAAGCTCAATGAAATCCTCCCAACCATTGAAGAGGAGCCCAAGGAGACCAGAGGGCGCAAGAAGAAGACCCTATCCCAAGCAGAAGATGTCTCCTATCCCCAAAAAGCAGACAGATAAGCCTTCCCTACCATGAATATCTGGTAGTGGATTTTGAACAGGCTCAGGGAAATGCCTTTATTTATGTCTTTAAGAGCTCCCCTCAGGGATGCTACTTCCACTTCTGGCAGGCACTCTGACTGCTGCCTCCAAAAGTGCTCTGACCTCCATGAGCTGGTCAACTATGAAGGCACCAAAGAAGCCAAGGACGTCTTCAATTACTTTGCTGCCCTTGCTCTGGTTAGAAAGGAGGAGACAAATGCCTTCTACGATGCCCTCCTCTGTCACCCATATATTATAGCCAACCAGGCAGCCTTTGCACCCTTTATTGATTATTTTGAAACTCAATGGGTTGGTATCTTTCAAGGAGCACATCACATCAGAAAGGGCGGTGAATCAATCACCTGAAACTGCTTCAAGCAGGTCAAAGACGGCCTCATTAAGACCACCTCTTCCCTTGAAGGGTGGCATAGCCAGTTTGCTACAAGGGTCAGGGTTCATAAGCCCAAATTCAACAAGATCATGGTCCATTTAAAAACCCAGCAGTCTGTCTCTGCCTGCCTCTTTAAGACTGGTATGAAGACCAAGGGTGATCCCCCTAAGAAGACTAAGGCTGTAAAGAAATATACAGAAATCAGCAAGGTGGTCCTTGCCTACTATCCCAAGGATAGAAAGCTTGAGCATCTCCAAGCTATCTCAGTTGCTCTTTCAACCAATGTATGATCCTTCCTCAATAAACTATTCTTTATCTTCTCTCTTATTTCCTTTGATTTTACCATTATTTGGCTTTTTTTTGGTATTTGGTACAATTCTATGCTTATTTTAAAGTATGGATCAAAGTTATAATAGATGAAAATAGTTGTTTTTGGGTATATTTTAACTTTTGGGCTTTACGCAACTATGTTGCTACTAATTGATCCCATTTTTTATTGCAGATTTGAAATTCTGAGGACTTTTTAAGCCTAGAAATGTTTTTTGAATTTTATTTTTTTGGGAATTTTTTGGCTAATTTTTGGAGTTTAAAAAATCTAAAATTTTAAAACCATTTTTTCTTAGTCAAAATGCTGTAAATCAGAATGGCGTTTTTACTATAAAACCAAGATAGCTAAAAATCAAGATGGCGTATTTCAAGATACCCTTTTTTGAAATTCTGTTTTAAAAATGGTGTGTCCTACCAGTTTTGCATATGATCAACTTAAGCTAAAACCCATTTTTAAAGTACATAGACCTTTTTTTCTGGCATAATAATGGAATTAAAGTTTTTATTTTACTTTATTATATAAAAATAAACACATATCTGAAATACAGAATGTAATTTAATACCAATTAGAAACAACATAATTTTCTATCAAACCTAATAATTCAAGCTTCTACTAATT
This sequence comes from Entomophthora muscae, assembly GCA_014839935.2. NCBI lineage: Eukaryota > Fungi > Entomophthoromycota > Entomophthoromycetes > Entomophthorales > Entomophthoraceae > Entomophthora > Entomophthora muscae. The sequence goes on along the minus strand of QTSX02002921.1, from coordinate 160,773 downwards.
CACACTAAAAATAATCTGATAATATTTTTTATAATTTAAAATAAATTTAAAATTAAATAAAACACAATAAAAGTAACATGTTTTATACTGTAAATTCAGAACCTAAACATAAAAATGCAGGATTGTTAAATCCTTGGTCTAAATTTTGAATCACTTTTGTGGGCAACTCGGCTGAGTGAAAATCAAAATATTTAATAAATTAACCATTTAATTTGACTTTTTTGGTTTATTTAAATTGGAAAATTTGAATCTCTTGAGCAGATAACTCAACTAACAAAAGACAAAACACATCAAACAAATACAGGATACATGAATCAGAAATGCGGGATTTTAATCTACAATTTGAGATTTTCTGTATTTCAAACAAATCTGAAATTGCAGGATTATCAAATCCAAGGACCAGATTTCAAATCAAAAATGAGGTGAATTTGAAATAAATATAATTTATGGGTGTCTTAAAAAGGATGTCAAAGGATCTAGAGTGGATTTTTGCTAATTCTTTTAGGAAGCACAGGCATTCTCAAAAATCACCCTATTTCATTTTAGGATGGCTAAAATTTAGATTGTAATATTTACCAACTTAACATACTTAACAATAAAATTGACTAAAATATACACTTCTCTTTTTTATTTTAATCTTTTAATAAAAATTTATTATGCCTTCTTTTAATAGCAACCAAATAAGCAAGCTGTTCTCTGGCCTTGAAAAAATTATGCAGGGCTACACTAAGTCTTCCAATAGTGAAACCTCTGTCTATGGTCACTCCCAACCTGCAGGCCCCTCTGCAAGCACTACCCAGGGGCGTGTTCTTTCTCATGCGTCCTCAAGCATGGCCCTGTTTGTGTCACAGTAAGTTCTATAATGCCAGGGATTATTTGGCCAAGTAGAAAAGCTTGGAAAGCCATAAAACCTTTAACAAAACTGACTGATTTAACAGACTTGAATCAAACAGTTGATCAGAAATGGGTTACAGCTGCTCTAGTTTGTTGGTCAAATCCAATTCCTCCCTGTAAGTTGATGTTGATAAATTGACATAATTTGAGGGTCACAGAATATGATATTATTTATCAGCATGGTCATCAGAAGTTTGTCACTCAAGGGTTCTTAGCAGCCTGGACCAGATACTCACTTGAAAATGTGAAAGGAATAGGAGCTCAGGATCCAGGTGGTATTGATTAGTCAATTTTTGATATATATTGAATAATTTTCACTGTTTTAACTCTTAAGAGTTGAGTCCTCCCAAAACTTACTCAAATAAAAATCACATATTCCCTGGTCTAACTTTACTTTTGAAAATGCATCCTGTAGTTGGATTGTTACGCTACATTCCCCATAATTTAATCCTTAGCCGGATTATTACGGGAAGATGGGGCCCTGCTGTTGGTACTTTGTTGTTGCCTCTGCCCAATGTTAATCCAATGTCTGCCAATCTTGGAGTTGTTCCTCCTAAATTCAAAACAAAAACTCTGGTTCTATCTCAATGTCCTGATTTTTATTCTGAAGACACTCTGATGCTTTCAAAGGATATTTATCTTGGGCTACTTTGGTTAGGATTAATTATTTTACTTAGTCCTAGTATCTCATTTGGAAATTTTAAAAAACAGTATCTGAAGCTGTGTTGGTGGTTAATCTTTAACTCCATGTAGTTTTGGTTGGTGATTCCCCACCACTTGGAGACAGCTTCTTACTATCCTGCAATTTCTGTCAAATTACTCAACTCTTCCACATCTGAGTTTTTGGAAGCAGTTCATCATGAGTTTGTGCTTCTTTTCTCCTGCTCCATTGAGATATCTGCGTTCACCATGTTTGTTTGCATTCAGTCTTTCTGAGTTTTTAGTTTGGACTTTTCTTTAATTTGTGGTTTCTTTCAGAAATTGCACCATTCATGCTATTTCAATATGGCCTTCAAATAATGATATGTGTGAAGATTTGGTTGGTTTTGCTTTCAATTTTGGGAATTCCTCACCTTCCACAAATGGGTCTGGTTCAATATCCACCCATTTCAGATTACCATACCTGCCCTTGACTGATCCTGGTATGACCTCACCCCAATGTGACCCCCTATGCCACTCTGTCTACCTAATGAGTGATCATCAACCCTTGTCTACTATTTAAGTAGAATCATTTCTCCTAATAAAGACAAGTTTATCCACATTTGCATTGGCTTTAATAATCTTCAATCCTTTTCCTTTCCTTTTTGCCAAAAGGAATGTCTCATCTTGTATTCCAGGAAGTTAAGTTACATGCCCTTTATTTTGCCCTGAAGGCTAACCCAAGGCTAGCTTTGAACCACAAATTTTTTTATAAATATTTCCTGCCGTGTCCTCCTGGATGTTGTCCCCAGGAGCCAAACACAAAAAATGGTGCTCACTACAGGGGCTGCAAGCCCATTGGTTACCCTGTTCCCACCCGCATTCTCTGGTCCTTCTCCTGTTGTTTCTGAAGTACCCAAGCATCCTAAAGTTTCTAGTCCTCCTCTAGAAAAAGACATCATCAATGTCCCCTCAACTCCAATGGTGCTGATGCTGTCCCCTGGGCCTCCTCCCCTTCCAGCTTTATCTCTCAACTATGAGCAAGCCTTTACTGCTGCTTGCTCTCTCCTCCACTCAGGCACTGTGGCAATGCACACTATCCCTGGTCTCTGTCCTGGGTATGCTTCTGAAGATCTGTATTCCTTCCTATTGGACTTTGGTCTTCCCCCCGCACTGATGGAATTGATGGAGACTATTGGCGTGTTAGTCAATCAGTTTATCCAACCTATCCTGGTTCACCATCAACTTGCATCAGGATCCCAGAACTAGCTTCTAAATGCTGTAGCCACCGCTGTATCAAACAACCATGCTCAAAATATGGCATATCAAGAATGATCCCATAGCCTCTTTGTGTGTTTTTCAGATAACCAGCATGACTTGCTGGCCTCCCAGAAGTACCTAACCTTGTTGCTGAATTCTCTTTGCTACTCACTCCCTGGGTATATCAAGGATTGACTGTGCAAATTGGATGAGCATCAAGCAACATGGCGTGAACAAATAGAGGCCGCTCTTCTAAATCATTTTCAGGACTTTGAGACACTGGTTACCAAACTCAACCAATTTTGGGAACATGTCAATTCATAACTTGAGCTGGTTGGGACTCATGCCAATACCTGGGGCTGCCATCTGCAGCATCAATATAGATTGAATAAGGCTACATTAGACAAAACTCTGTATCAAGTACAAAATTATGTAGATGATAGAGTGGCATCCATTGAGGCTATACCTCCCACTCCTCCTGTCAAGGTCCCTGTCAGACTTTGAGGCTAAGGTATGAAAAGCCATAGCTGAGCTCAAAGCTACTACTCAACGCCAATCTTTTGTTCAGAACCCTCCATCCTGTAGAACCTATGCCTGACCCTCACATTGCCTTGCTCACCAACCAAGTAGCTACCTTGCAAGGAGAAATTGAGTACTTGAGACAACGCCTCTCTAATCCTGATGATTTTTCCTCTGAGTCTGAAGGTAAAGGGGACACTGAGGTCACTAGTACTCCTACCCCTGGCAATCATGGTTGTTGCCCTGGCTTGGAAGGCCAACCCTAGGTCAACTGTGCTCTTGCCTTGGATCAGTTAGAGGAAGTAATAAATGATGTTGCTAACAGGAAGGATGCACTGGAAAGAGAGGTGCAAAACCTCTCTCACTTGACAGAGACAATGGATGGACAGGTTATCCTGTTGATGGCTCAAATCACTTCACTGATCACTTGCCTCAATGGGATTGCTGGCACCTTAACGGTGCAACAGATTAAGATTGATGAATTCAGAGCTGCCACCGCTACCTCTAGGGACATCAGTGGGCAAAACAGCTCTACTTTGGTCACCCTAGAAGAGAGCCTTTGACTTCTTTGGGCTAGACAACCTGCTGCTGAATCTGAGTTTGAGGGCAGTCCCCACATTAATGTCCTCAACCCAGGTGACAACAGCCAATCCACCTCATTGTCTATTTGACCCCAACTATAAGCCTTCATTCAAACAGATATTCAACCCTAAGACCTCTACCATTGCTGCCTTTCTGACAATCTACAAGACTGCAATGCTTAGGGCCACTGATGAGCTTAAGAAGGAACATATCCTTACTTGTCTACTATCCCACATGCTAAGAAGTTGTTGTCCCCAAACTCTCTTCCAAAGTCACTTGGGAGGATATGAAACACCTCTTGATCAAGGAATTTGGAGGAGATCTCAGCTTGGAGGTCAAAAAAGATGCATTTACGCACATTGCCTTTAAGACCAAGGAAGCCCTGGCTGAATTTGCTGATTGCTTCTACGTCAAAGGACAACAGTTAATCACCAGCCTACAGTTAACTCCACGGGAAGCTTACACAGCATGGAGAAATGCTTTAAAGGTGAACCAACTCCTGTGTCAGCACTTTAAGGCCCACAAAGCTTCCCTTACATCTATGAAGAGTATCAAGACCCTCTTGTAAGACATGCACTTGACCCATGAGGGGTACTGTGGTGTGCAAAAATAAGGCCAGTAATGCAGGAACCACCTCCTGCACCCTGCATATTATGACTCTAGGCTCAAGTGGGCTGTCTAAGAGGCAAGGATGTTATAACTGCAGTCAAATAGGGCACCACTTGCATACCTGCACTAATCCTTGGGTAGAAGGTTGTGACCTTAAGGAACAGACGGGAAAAGAGAGGTCAGCTTAGAGGTGGAGATGCTCTCTGCTGACCAATCTCCTCTGTCTCCTCCTGATCCACCCTCTGACAAGGAATCTTCCCCTTCCTCTGGCCCAACTATTCTTTACCTGTTTCATGATCTTTCTAGTGATTCTGAGCCTGAAGATTATGATTGTGATGAATCAGATAGTTATGGCTACTCCATTCTGGCTGTCCCAGAAACTGTGTCTGTCCCTTATAAGCTTTGCTCAGGGAAAACTACCACTAGCTCTTGCACTCCTTCAATTGAAGCCAAAGCTATGATGGCTTGTCCCTACCTAGCCCAGGCTCATTGACCACTTTTCTTGGTAGACTCTTCTGAAGAAGCCGCTGAGCTAGCTGAAGTCCTCTTTCAGAACGTGATTGTATCTCTCCCCTTGCAGACTGTGTATAAGGAAATTCCTGCCTTAAAATGCATGTTAGCTAAATGGGAAAAAGAGCTAGCAGCTGCACAGGACGTTCTGGCTGTCTTGCCCTCTTTAGGAAATATACTACTCATGTGGAAGTATTGATCCAAAATGGTTAAAATCAAAGCCATTCTGGACATGGGTTCTCCAGTCAATGTGGTATCATCCAAGCTAATGAAGAAGCTTAAGATGGCTCCTGACCTCAACTACACTCAATCATATGGTACTGCTGGCATGGCTCAAACCCAAGCCATTGGTGCCTACTCTGCTATGCCAATGAGGTTTGGGAAACTCCTCATTGCATCTCCTGCTGTTGTAATAGAGAACAAAAGTTATGATCTCCTGGTTGGCACACAATTCCTCTGCAAATATAATGGGATTGTAAACCTTTGAGATGGATACCTTTTGCTCTTAGGGTACAAGGTCCCTTTGATTTTTGAAGAGCCTCTGCGCCTACCTGGCAAACACCTTAAGACTTGTGTGCTTGAGTATCCCACAGGTATCTTCTTGCTCAAGTACAGAACTCACTCCTCTAATATGTGTTCCCCTCCTCCTTCCTGTCCTGCAGAGGAGGGTGTGCCTCTTCTTGCCCCTGCGGCTATCACCATTTCACCAGGCTCACAAGTGATTATAGACTCTCAGATATCCTACAAACTACCTGAAAAATCATTCCTGGAGCTATACTCACCTGATTTCCTAAGCCGCAGAGAGCCTTGGTTATGCCTGGGGATTTTGGACCAGACCCATAAGGAGCCTGTGCAGCTGTTGTTAGCTAACCTAACTGCCCTGCCTATGAAGGTGACCAAGGGCCAGGTTGTAGGGCATGGTTGCATATTAGGCTCAGAGTAAGTGGCGTCCCTCTACCCTTTTGGAACGTTCAGTGATTTCAACTTACCTGAAGGAGACCCTCAGGTTCTCTCCCTGTTCACTGCTGCAGACTTCCCACAACTATCACTCATTCAACAAAAAGATGTTCTGGAACTGCTAGATCAGTTTAAGGATTTCTTTGCCTCTGGACCTACAGACTATGGCCTAGCTAAGGGGGTTATCCACCAGATAGATACAGGTGATGCTCCGCCCTTTTGTGCCAAACCTTACTGCTGCAGCCAAGTAGAAGATGCCCAGGTCTCTAAGGAGCTTAAACAGCTCTTGGATGCTGGGCTACTAGCCCCCTCTCAGAGCCCTTGGGCCTCCCCATTATTGATCCTAAATAAGAAGGATGGAGGCCACCACATTGTGATGGATTACTGCCAACTAAACTTGCTCACCAAAAAGGACTCATACCCTTTGCCAAGAATTGATGATGCTCTCAGACAATTGGGAGGATCAAAGTTTTTCTCTGCTATGGATCTAGCATCAGGATACTGGAAGGTAGACTTGTCCTCTGAAGATAGAGAAAAGGCTGCGCTCATCACTTCAGAAGGCCTTTATGAACCCACTCAAATGCCCCAAGGACTCTGCAATGCCCTGGCTACATTTCAAAGGGCTATGGACTCCATTCTACAAGATCTGAAACTCTCCTGTATCCTTGTACATCTCAACAATATTGCTGTATTCAGCTCCACCTTTAACTAACCATTTGGACCACCTCAAAGCTGTCTTCATCAAAATTTGAGAGGCAGGCTTGAAACTCAAACCCTCTAAATGCTTCTTCTCCAAAGAACAACTTGAATTCTTGAGCCATGAGGTCACCCAAACAGGGATACACCCCATGAATAATAAGGTGGAAGCCATTGACAAGATGATGCCTCCCACAAACCTACAGGAGGTCCAAGTGTTTCTTGGCATGATGGGGTACTATTGACAATTCATCCCTGATTTTGACTGAATTAAGCAAACCCCTTGTCCAGCTCCTTTGCAAATGTACCCTTTGAGTGGACTGACAGTCAACAGCAAGCCTTTGAAGCGTTGAAGGCCAAGCTCAAAGAGGCTCCCATCCTAGTCTACCCTGATTATGATAAGGAGTTCATCTGGTACACCAACACTAGTGGAGTAGCTGTGGGTGCCATTTTAGCCCAGCTTGATGATGAAGGTGTTGATCAACTGGTGGCCTATTCTTCACAAGTCCTCAACAAGCACAAGAAGAACTATAGTGTTACTGAAAAAGAATGCCTAGCTGTTCTGCATGCAGTAAAACAGTTCTGGCACTATATTTAAAGGACTCACTTTACAGTAGTCACAGACCACTCCTCCCTTAAGTGGCTGCAACAATTAAAGGAGCCTTAAGATTGGCTAGCCCGTTGGGCCCTATGCTTACAAGAATACAATTTCCCGGTAGTACATTGTCCTGGTGCACAACATCAGAATGCTGATGGCTTGTTGTGGATGCCTATACTAGCTATCCATCCTGCTGACGCTAATTGCCTATACAATTTTGATAGGCTACCCTGATTCCTGGACCACTGAACCAGAAGACATCTGCTTGGTACTGCAAGCCCTACCAAAAGATACTGTGATTTGAGATAGACAACTCTTCAAGAAAGCCAACAACACCTATCTACCCTACGTCTGCCCCAGTATGAGAATAGCCATCATCCTCCAAGCTCACATTGATACTGGACACAGAGGCATAGCAAAAACATATGACTGGTTATGCAAGAACTTCTATTGGGAGAATATGAGCCTCTTAATCCCTGATGTCCTTGCCTCATGTCATTCCTTTCAGACTCCAACAACCCCAGACCTTCCCAACATCAGTTCAAGCTCATTCCTCCTAAACATGCCTTCCACACTGTGAGTATTGATGCTGTTGGCCCTCTTCCTTGTTCTAGGTCTAGGTGTTGATTCATCTTGGTGGCCGTAGATCATTTTAGTAAATGTGTCAAAGCCAGAGCAACCAAGGATATAACTGCCAAGACCACTGCTAACTTCCTGCTGCAAGATATCTTCTACTCGCTATGGCTGCCCTAAGGCTCTGCTTTCTGAAAATGGGACCAACTTTAACGCCCGCCTCATAACGTCCATTGTAGAAGCTATGGGTACACATCAATCCTTCTCTGCTCTGTATAACCTGTCAACCAACGGGACTGTGGAACAAGAAAATTCCACCCTGGTGTCCATCATGAGAAAGCTTAACCTCTCTGATGCTTTTAATTGGGATATGTTCCTCCCTGCTGCTCTCTTTGCGTATAGACTCAGCAGACATTGAGTGACTGGCCAGTACCCCATTTGCCATGCTGTATGGACAAGAAGCCACTACCCCCTCAATCTTGGGACTACCTTTTGATCAAAGTTGATGCATCTGCTAATCCTGAAGCTCATGTCAAAGACTTGACTAATTGTATCATCAACATCCAGGCTACAGCCTATTCTACTGCCTAAAAAGTCAAAGCTTTAGAACTCTTGCCCTCCAATGCTTCCAGAGCCCCCCTCCCCAAGTATCAAGTGGGCAACCTAGTCCTCTATTATCAAAATTGTACTGGAAGCCAAGCCCATAAGCTAGACTCTCTCTGGGTGGGACCTTGTGAAGTCACTTATAAGAAGGGTGTCAAGTATACTGTGAGGCTGCTGTCCTCCAGCTGTCCTTTTGCCTGCGTTCACTCCAAATTTCTCCTCAAATATCAACTCCCTGTGTCCAATCTTGAGGGTGGAGATGTCAGAAATTGCGCCATTAATGCTATTTTGATATGGCCTTCAAATAATGATATGTGTTGTGTTCTGAGGCGCGGCACAGACACACAACAGGGAATCCTAACCTTAGGATTGGATTTGTACTAAGTCTTGGTTAGATGACAGGGAAGGCTATGCAATTACCTTGCGGCCCTGGAAGAATAATCTCTACTAGTTGTGGCTAGAGAGAGGCGCAGAAGTACTGGAGAACACAAAGACAAAAATGTGAATAGAACTTAATTTTATTGGTGAATTAGGAAAAGGAATATATAGTGGTTGTTGATACCACAAAACACTACCAGGACGGTAGGATCACTTGCCACAAGCATGAGTGGGGCAAGTGAGATGCGCAGAGTCAAGAAACCAAACAATTGTATTTCCTGATTCAGTCATCAACTCATTTTGAGAGGCAAAAGCAAAAGCAAGAGATTTGTCTTTGAAATGGCCCACCAAAGGCAAAATTAACACATGGTGAATAGCGGTATTCACAACATTGCCCTCCCCTAGATTGGCCTTAGGGGGTGGTACTTGCAGAGGAACTTGGCATGCACTCAAGCAAAGGGACAACCACTGGAGAGGAGCTTTACAGTGTATTCAGACCCTTGTTTAAAGGTCACTTCCAAAGGGCCAATCCACAGAGTGTCCAATTTATGCGCGCGCCCACCCACTCTGTGTTGGTAGTAAAGAACATGGTCACCAACATCAAATTCAGGCAAGGGGGAGCGTCCAGCATTATTGGGAGAAAGCTCAAGCATCTTAGTTTTGTATGCAGAAGTGTAGGCAGTGGCCTGTATATCAATTATGCGGTTGACTAGATCCTTGATGTGGTTGTCAGGATTCATGGCCTTATCAGAGGAAAGCAGGGGGCCCCCAAGAGCAATGGGGTAGTAGCCTCTTGCCCATACAGCATAGCAAAAGGGGAGTACCCAGTGACACAATGTTTGCTAAGGCAATACACAAAGAGAGCAGCAGGTAAGTATAGGTCCCAGTTGGCAGCGTCAGAGTAGGTGAGCTTCCTCATGATGGAGACCAGTGTTGAATTTGCACGCTCAACTGCCCCATTGGTAGAAGGGTTGTAGGGGGCAGAGAAAGACTGGTGAGACCCCAAAGCTTTGACAACAGAGGTTACCAGCTTGGCATTGAAGTTAGTCCCATTATCTGAGAGCAACACTTGAGGACAGCCATGGCGGTAGAAAACATCTTGTAACAGGAAGGCAGCAGTTGTCTTAGCTGTGATGTCCTTTGTAGGGCAAGCCTCTACCCACTTGCTGAAGTGATCAACAGCAATCAGGATAAAGCAACACCCAGAACGTGAGCGGGGGAGAGGACCTACCGCGTCAATGCTGACAGTATGAAAAGCATGTTGAGGGGGAACTAATTTGAATTTGTGGGCAGCAGCTCAAGGCCTCTGCAGCTGGCAGTTGTGGCAACTAGCTATGACGTCTGGGATCAGCAGGCAAAGGTTTTCCCAGAAGTAATTCTTCTGAAGCCAGTCAAAAGTCTTGGCAATGCCTCCATGCCCAGTCTCTTTATGAGCTTGCAACACCAACAAGAGGCAAAGACTGGGTCGTACATAAGGCAGATATTGATCTTGTACTTTCTTGAAGAGCTGATTGTTGCGTATGAGGGTACCTTTGGATAGCTTGGACAAGGCCAGTTGGACCTCTTCTGTCTCGCTTTCCCAAGAAGAAGGGTATCCAATTAGTTTGTACAACCGGTCAGCCTCTGCAGGATGTAAAGCAAGAATGGGCATTCTGGATAGCCCATCAGCGTTCTGATGTTGAATCCCAGGGCAATGGAGCACAGTGAAGTTGTAACCTTGCAGACGTAGGGCCCATCTAGCTAGGCGCCCTTCTGGCTCCTTAAGTTGTTGTAACCATTTAAGCAAAGCGTGGTCAGTGACAACTGTGAAATGGGTACCATACACGTAGTGGCAGAACTGTTTGACTGCATGCAACACGGCAAGACACTCCTTCTCTGTGACACTATAATTCTTCTCATGCTTGTTTAGCACGCAGGAAGTGTAAGCCACAGGATGGTCTACACCCTCGTTGTCTAGTTGGGCCAGAATAGCCCCAATAGCAAGATTGCTAGCGTCAGTGTATAGGATGAACTCCTTATCATAGTCAGGATACACTAGGATTGGCGCCTCTTTGAGTTTTTGCTTAAGGGTTTCAAAGGCTTGCTGCTGACTGGCGGTCCATTCAAAAGGGACATTACGTAACAGCTGGACTAGAGGTTCACTAGTATTGGCAAAGTCAGGGATAAACTGTCTGTAGTAGCCCATCATCCCTAGAAAGACTTGTACCTCTTGCAGGTTGGTGGGCAGAAGCATTTTGTTGATGGCTTCAACCTTCTTAGTCATTGGGCAAATCCCTGTCTGGGTTACTTCATGGCCCAAGAATTCAAGACGCTCTTTGAAGAAAGCGCACTTGGAAGGTTTTAGTTTGAGGCCAGCTTCTCAAATCTTTATGAACACCTCTTTGAGGTGAGCCAGGTGATTGGTGAAGGTAGCGCTGAAAACTGTTATATCATCTAAGTATACTAGGACGCATGACAGCTTCAAGTTGCAGAGGATGGAGTCCATGGCCCTTTGGAAGGTGGCCGGGGCATTGCAGAGTCCCTGCGGCATGCAAGTAGGCTCAAACAGCCCTTCAGATGTAATGAGCGCGGCTTTTTGGCAATCCTTGGGCAATAGGTCAACTTGCCAGTATCCAGATGCCAGATCCATTGCGGAGAAAAACTTAGAGCCTCCAAGACGTCAGAGAGCATCATCAATACGCGGCAAGGGGTATGAGTCCTTCTTGGTCAAAGAGTTCAATTGGCGGTAGTCCATCACAATACAATGACCTCCATCTTTCTTCTTTAAGATGAGTAGCAGGGATGCCCAAGGACTTTGGGAAGGTGCCAGCAGCCCAGCGTCCAACAGTTGTTTGAGCTCTTTAGATACCTGGGCGTCCTCCACGCGGCTGCGGCAATATGGTTTAGCACAGAAGGGGGAGCGTTGCCAGTGTCAATCTGATGGATAACGCCTTTGGCTAACCCATAGTTGGTACTGTCCTTAGCAAAGATGTCGGAAAATTGGTCTAGCAAGTCTAGCACCTCTTTCTGTTGAACCAGGGACAGCTGTGGAAAGTCTTGCGCAGTGAACAAGGATAGGACTTGGGGTTCATCCTCAGGTAGGTTAAAATCTTGGAACGTGCCAAAGGGATGAAGAGACAGGACATCAGGAGCGCTCAACAACTTGCCATATCCGACAACCTGCCCCCTAGACACAGTCATGGGGAGAGCAGTCAGGTTGGCTACCAACAATTGAACAGGGTCCTTATGGGAGACATCTAGGATTCCAGGACAGAGATAAGGTTTGTTGCGCCCTAATGAGGGGGGAGAGTACAACTCCAAGAAGGTTTGTTCAGGTAGTTCATATGATATCTGGGAGTCTAGGATGGCCTGGGAGCCAGGGGGGATGGTGACAGCAGACGTGGCTAGGAGAGGGATCCCCTCAGACGCAGGACAAGCCATGGGTGGACATTTCATGTTTGAAGAGTGGGTGCAATATTTGAGGGTGAAAACCCCAGTGGGGTATTCCAAAGCGCACGTCTTCAGGCGCTTCCTGGGAACTTTAACCGGCTCTTCAAAGATCAGAGGGACTTTGTATCCCAGAATAGAGAGGTAACCATCTTTCAAGTTGATTATCCCATTATATTCCCTAAGGAACTGAGTGCCAACTAAGAGATTGTAACTCTTGTTTTCCAAGACAACTGCTGGCGCAGCTAGGAGAAGCTTGCCAAACCGCATGGGTAGAGCGGAGTACGCCCCTATGGCGCGGGTCATAGACAGTCCAGCTGTGCCATACAACTGGTGATAATTAAGGTCAGGGGCAAGTTTGAGTTTCTTCACAAGTTTGGAGGAGACAACGTTGACTGGCAAGCCAGTGTCTAAAACGGCCTTGATCTTCACTTTTTGAATGGATATCTCTACTTGAGTGGTAGTGCAACCAAAGGGTGGAAGGACAGCCAAGATATCTTGAGCCTCTGCTAGTTCCTTATCCCACTTCTCAATCATGCATCTTAATCCTGGGAACTCCTTATAAACAGTTTGGAGAGGGAGCAAAACAGATACATTCTTGAAGACAGCGTCAGCAACCTTGGCAGCTTCTTCTGACAACTCCACTAGCACAGGGGACCTCTTAGCTTGAGTGAGGTAAGGGCAAGAGACAACTTCTTTGGCTTCAGGCAAAGGCTTAGCGGTAGTTGTAGTCTTTCCTGATTGCAATTTATAGGGGACTGTAATGGTTTTGGGAACAGCCAGAACAGAGTACCCATATGCATTGGCGTTGTCTGTATCAGAGTCATCCAGGTCAGAGTTGTCAGAGATATTGTGGAACAATAGGAGGATAGGAGGAGCCTCATTATCAGCAGGCTTAGAGTCAGATATAGAGGGAGGGATTGAAAGAGACTGGGAAGAATTGTCAACCAAGAGCGTCTCTGCCTCTAGGTTGACTGCTCTTTTCCTGCCTGCTCTTTTGGATCAGCTCCTTCAACCTGTGGGTTGGTGCAGACTCAAGAATGGTGACCTATCTGACCACAGTTGTGGCAACCTTGGCGTCAAGGAGGATTTTGCAAGTTCATGGTAAGAATGCAAGGACCACAGGAAGACAAACCAGAGTTAGAAGCAGCTCAACTTTCCCTAACAACTGCTCCAGAATGGGTAAGGTGCATGTCCTGCAACAGCGTCTTTATGCTCTTCATAGAGGAAAGCATAGCTTTATGGGCTTTGAAGTGAAGACACAGAAGCTGGTTAACTTTGAGGGCTTGAGCGCAAGCCATGTAAGCTTCATGGGCTGTCAATTGTCTGCTTGTTATCAGTTGCTGTCCTTCCATGTAGAATCTGTCTGCAAACTCAGCTAGCGTCTCTTTAGGCTTGAAAGCAATGTGCATAAAAGCGTCCTTTTTTACTTCCAGGCTAAGGTCACCACCAAACTTGTCAATCAGAAGCTGCTTCATATCTTCCCACGTCTCAATGGTGGGTAGTTCAGGCACCACCACCTCCTGGCAAGTCGGGTGTAGACAGGTCAAAATATGTTCCTTCTTAACCTCATCTGATGCTTGTCTCATGGCAGTTTCATAGATAGTTAGGAAAGCTGCAATGGTTGAGGTTTTGGGATCAAAGACTTGCTTAAAGGTAGGCTTGAAGTGTGCTTTGGGAGTTGGACCACCATTGTTGCTATTGAGTACGTTTATACGCGGGGAAAATTCTGCTTTGGATTCAGAGGGGGCTGTCTAGCCCACAGCTGACAAACACTTTCTTCAAGGGTAGTCAGGGTCTCAACAGCGCGGGCACCTGTATTGATAGCTTGAGTGGTCTGTTGTTCAGTAACATCTAGGCGTTGACCTTGGGAGGTCACTACTGTGGAGAGCTCAGCCAGTTGAGAGGTAAGGGATGGCCCCACTGAGAGGCAAGGGGCAAACCTGTTGTTCACAGAGTCAATCAATTCACTCATCTCTTGTACATCTCTATCCAGCTCAGTATGATCCCGCTTCAAATGATCCACCTTGTTAGCTAGGGCAATTAGTTCCCTAGCGCATTGGATTTGAGGGGCTCCTGGTAAGCCAGGGCAGCAACCATCTTTGTCAACAACCCCAACTGGACTAGCAACAGTTGCCATCATCTTGCGTAAGGCAGCAAGTTCTTGCTGTAGCTCAGCAACTTGAGCAGTCAACTCAAGCACCTGGGGGTCAGGTTGAGGAGCCTCAGTAGGACGTCCTTGACTGCAAGTAGTTGTACGTAGCTCTTGAATAGCATCCCATATTTTCTGCTCTCTATCCACCAAGTCATCAGAAGGGGGAGAGGGCAGAACATCTGGCTTGGGCGTAGATAATTCATTCACTTGACTCTGGAGTTTGGCTATAGCAGCAGCAGTGGCAGCTCTCTCTTGACCAAACACTGTACTGAGTTCATTAAGGCTGTTAGCAGCAAAGTCTGCTACCTGCTGTAGTTGCTCAAATGAATACGTGCTGAATGCATTGAGCTGCTGCACAAGTTGTTTGAAGTTGGAGAGATAAGCGTTCAAGGTGGAATCTACTTGAGTTTGCCAGGGTTGTTCTAGCTGGTGAAACTTGTGTAGACGCTCCCTGACGTATTTGGGGATGGACTGGCGCATTTGTTTGATAGAATTAACCAAACAGGTCTGGGAGGTAACAGAGTTGCGCTGATTGTCAGATACCAAGGAAAACAGGGAATGGATCCACTGTTGGTAGGCAGCAAACTGGTCCCAGTGATGAGTAACTGCTGCTTGTAGAGACAAGATTTCTTGGACGTGGAGCCCCAACACCATCTGATGGTGGGCCAAGGCAGGCTGCACAAAGGACAATAGTAAGTGCTCAGCAGAGCCAGCCGCTGAGAGGAGATGCTGTGGAAATTGAGGAGCCACAATTAATTTGTAGTATTCAGCCCAACTGAACTGCAGCTGAAGGCAAGGGATGGCTCCTTCACGGGCTATCCCAAGGGCTACCGCCATGACTTGTTCTAAGTCAGGGGTACCCATGGGGTAAGCAACTAGGCAGGGACCATTCCCAAGGTTCAGTACAGTAGGGATAATAGGCGGGTTGGCAATATCTTCCTCAATAGGAGGGCTAGTAATTTCAGGTGAAGTTGGCTCTTGTATAGGCGGAGGCAAAGGACCTGAAAACGTGGATGCAAAAGGGATAACCAAGGGGCTTACAGCCCCTGTAGTGAGCACCATTTTTGTTGTGTTCTGAGGCGCGGCACAGACACACAACAGGGAATCCTAACCTTAGGATTGGATTTGTACTAAGTCTTGGTTAGATGACAGGGAAGGCTATGCAATTACCTTGCGGCCCTGGAAGAATAATCTCTACTAGTTGTGGCTAGAGAGAGGCGCAGAAGTACTGGAGAACACAAAGACAAAAATGTGAATAGAACTTAATTTTATTGGTGAATTAGGAAAATGGAATATATAGTGGTTGTTGATACCACAAAACACTACCAGGACGGTAGGATCACTTGCCACAAGCATGAGTGGGGCAAGTGAGATGCGCAGAGTCAAGAAACCAAACAATTGTATTTCCTGATTCAGTCATCAACTCATTTTGAGAGGCAAAAGCAAAAGCAAGAGATTTGTCTTCAAAATGGCCCACCAAAGGCAAAATTGACACATGGTGAATAGCGGTATTCACAACAATATGTGCAAAGATTTGGTTGGTTTTGCTTTCAATTTCAGGAATTCCTCACCTTCCAAAAATGGGTCTGGTTCAATATCCACCCATATCTGGATTACCATACCTGCCCTTGACTGATCCTGGTATGACCTCACCCCAACATGACCCCCTATGCCACTCTGTCTACCTAATGAGTGATCATCAACCCTTGTCTACTATTTAAGTAGAATTATTTCTCCTAATAAAGACAAGTTTATCCACATTTGTGTTGGTTTTAATAATCTTCAAGCTTTTTCCTTTCCTTTTTGCCAAAAGGAATTTCACATCTTGTTTTCCAGGAAATTAAGGTACATGTCCTTAATTTTGCCCTGAAGGCTAACTCAAGGCTAGCTTTGAACCACAAATCTTTTGTTATAAAGATTTCCCTCCGTGTCCTCCTGGATGTTGTCCCCAGGAGCCAAACACAACAGTTTCTATCTCTGGTTACAGTTGTAGAGACTGGACCATCTGTTTCTTATTTCTGCCGCACCATGTTACTTTGGCATCCAGATTATTTTCCTGCTCCACCCACTGATGAAATTTTGCGTGAAGTTTTGTCAGCTTTATCATTCATTCTGGTTCTAGCCTTAGTCATAAATCTCAAGTTTACCATGTGATAACAAAGTTTTCAGAGGATGCTTGTGAATAGTTGTTGTCTGCAGTGGAGTGCAATCCACATGTTTTAACTGAAAGTGCATATCTGTATCCTTTGTTAAAAAATTTGCGTGTATCTATTGGGGAGCTTAAAGTATATTGTAAATTGTGCGCCATCTAACAGGGTACTGACTCTGCTATCAATATTCCTTCCTCATTTTCTTACCTACTGCTGTACAATTGATGTTTCCAAGGTGAATAAACTCTCAGCGTTGTGGTTAGCAGTTGACCAGACTGCCCAGGATTTGGCGGTTTGGGATTCCCTGCTAACCACAACTGAGGCCCTGGTTAACAAAATTTTTTCTCTGGTCTCAAATCTGTTGACTTTCAAAAAAGGTGCTATTGAAATCAAAGCCAAACCTGCCGCACACTCCTGGTTTTATGGTACTTGTTCTCCGGAGGCTTCATCCAGCCAGTGCCAGAATTGTTCTCCCCACGTGTCTTCTCAGTCACAATTGGCTATCTTGAACAAACCCACCAAGATAAACAAAGTGCCATTAGTGGCTGTTCCTAAGATTTTGTTGTCTATGCTTCAGCACGTTGTACTTGCAAAGTCTTTGGTTGTCAAGTCCAAGGAGTTGCCTCTTGTCCCTATTGCTTGTGATTGTCCTGTCCTTCCTGATGCCATCCAAGGAGTGATTAAGCATTATTTTCAGGAGCATCCTGCCTCTCTAGCCACTCTCTGTACCATTGAAGAGAAGCAAGATCCTGCTGAGTTTGCAACATTTGCGGCAAATAAATCTACTTCTGGTTACTTATTGTTCTATGATAGCATTGATAACGGTCAAACTATCTATTGGCCAGCCATTTTTTTTGGATATAGGTGCTTTCAAGAACTTTGAGTGTTGAGACCACAGACTTGTTGCAACTCAAGTATCATCCTGGAATGTTGGTTAGGGGTGGAAACTGTCAAAAATTTCCCTCTTTCCAGCTTAAGAAACCAGTGACATTTGTAGTTGCGGGCCAATATTTTACTGCAAGGTTCTCCATATGCTCTACTCTGTATGTATCCAATTATCTTAGGAGTGGGTTGATGGCAAGACCATAATGTATCAACCCTGCTAAATGAAAATGAGCTGCAAGTGGACCACTCTTTGGGCATATCCATTCATATTCTGTTGTTGAGTATATCAGAATTAGAGCAGTCTTCCCAGACAATCCAGTTGGTTCCTGTTCCTACACCTGTAAGTTTGGATTTATCAGCATGCCTTCAACCCTGGTCTGTGGCATTTGTTGCAACTAGGGGCAAGGTCCTTCCCAAACACACTCAGTTCAACTTTGACTTTAAGGTTACCGTTGATCTGATTTGTATTACCTCTCCTAGTTACCCTTTGGCCTTAAAGGAAGACACATTTTTGGAGGAGTGGACTCAGGTTTATGTCAGAAAAAAGATACATCTTTAAGAGGGCTTCATTAATCTGCTCTTCATTATTATTTGTTCAAAAGTCCAATGGGTCTCTTTGCCCTTGTGTTGATTATGGGAATTTGAACAGCATTACAATTCCTGATCCCTACCCTTTACCTCTCAAGGCACAAATTTCTTGGTGCATCAAGAAGGCAAATTTATTCTCAAAACTTGATCTGTTGAATGTGTTCAACCAAATCAGGATCACAGAAGGAATGGAATGGTTGACAGCATTCAGAACTAAGAAGGGTATCTTCTAATTCTGTGTTATGCCTTTTGGATTGAAGAATGCCCCAGCTTGCTTTTAGCGGTTAATTGATTTGGTCTTGGGGGATCTCCTGGGTGTATGTGCCATTGTGTACATGGTCAAAATCTTGGTGTTCTCTCCAGATGAGGAGTCACATAAGGCCCACCTGTCAGAAGTTGTAGAGCGCATCCTCCAGGCTAATTTGATCATCAAAAGGGATAAGTCTGAATTCTTTAAACATAAGGTTATCTTTCTGGGTAATATTATCTTTGATAGATGGCCACACTATTGCCCCCAACAAGGAAGCAGCAGTTCAAGAGTATGCTACGCCTGTGACAATATCCCAACTTTGTAGCTTCTTGGGTACCTGTACATTCTTGAAGAAACTTACCCCTCACTTGTCAGAAGTGGCTGTCCTTTTGTATTCAGCAAAGGGAGAGGACAACTTTGGTCTGAACGCCTGAGTACGCAAACACATTCACAGCAGTCAAGGCTCTTTTGTTGTCTTCACCTGTGTTGAGACATGTGGATCCTGAGCTTCCTTTTTTGGTCTCCACATATGCCTCTAAATATCCTGTGGCTGGTATGTTGCTATAAACTTCTGGAAATAGTGTTGAGAGACCTGTAGGGTATTTCTCCAGGAAGATGGAGGCCCGGGAACGTAATTACATGATTTACAATAAGGAATTGTTGGCAGTCATGTAATCTTTAAAGCATTGGTATCATCATCTCATGTTGGCACATCATCTGTTTGTAGTAAGGACCAGCCATAAAGCTCTTCTGTATTATTGTCAACCCAGGGTTTTATTGGGTCACCAATCCAGATGGCATGGTGATCTGATGAGATACAAGTTCCACTACAAGTTTATTAAGGGAGCTGATAATCACTTGGCAGATGTGTTGAGCAGAAATCCTTCCCATCTCCCAGATGCTGGTATAGATGTAGAGTTCAACACACAAATTATGATTACAGACAAGGCTGTGGTTCCTTTTGTATTACCTCCACCCACTACGCTTGCCACCATGTCCTTAACTGAGGGTGCAGAATTGGACTTATATTCCAAAGTTAAGTTATTGCAGCCCCTATCCAAGGGTTATGATAGGTTACTGGAACTAGCATGGGCACATCCTGTTGGCCAGCCACAGGGTTATCATAAGATAGGGCCAATTCTATATCATTAAGGTTGTTTGTGGGTTTCAGAGGGAACCATTCAGGATGAAATCATGGAGGCCTATTCTTGAAATAGCAGGCTCAATCTGCCAACAAGGTTCCAAGTAAGAGGGTTTGTGATCTGCAATCCAATTTCCCAGGGATACGTAGCCAAGCTAGAAAGTCAACTCAAATTACAAAATCCATCAGCATGAACAAATGATGATCCTCTACAGTGGACACCTTGTTTTGGCGCTTGACTCATTACCAGGATCAAGCCACCCCCTTCACCATCCAACTGTGTGATCAACACAATCATGATCTTGTTATCCATGACTAACAATGACTATATAATTACTATCTCTCAATAAAGAATATTATCTAGTTTCCAAATATTTTTTCTCTTGTAACTCTGCTAAAATAGCACAGTTACAACATTGGTAGCAGAAGTAGGTTCCCCATCCTACTTTATTCCCTAAAATTCTGCCTGTTGCCTGTACTTGCTGCAGCCAACAAATCCTTGATATAATCATGTCTGGCCTCCTGCTAGACTGGACACTGTACACACCAGGTGCCAAGATACCTGATGGTTTTGTACTGTACCAGAACACAGTGATCCTGCTCCCTGCCTTCAACACCCTGTCAGCGCAAGGGTTCTTCCAGGCACCCACCACCATACCCTGAGCAAATGACAAAAACACTATGCCAGCCTACGTAGATCAGAGACTTTGAAGCGCTGCATTGGAGCCTTTTTCTGGAGCCAACAACAATAACACTACAGCATGGATCCAATCTGCCCAAAGCAAGCTGGCCCAAATAGAATGCCGCAACAATTTTGGATTTTAGAGATCTCCATCTGACTGACTCATGACACTGGCATCTGGTGCAACAAGTGGCATGAAGAACACACTGAGAAGGATTGGGATCACTTTTGAACAAGATTTCTTGGCAAGATTTTTGCTAAAGGGCACCACACTCATGATCATACACCAAGTGAAGAATCTAACCCAAATAGGCACAGTGTGGAAGCTCACCCATGCTTAAAAGGAACTCTGATTATGTGCCCCCTCAAATATGGCTTTTGACACTCCAGCTAACCACCTCATGTACTACAATACACTCAAGCTGAATGTAATGAGACACATAAACCTGGACCAAGTAACCAACTTGAAAAGTCTGTATTGCAAGGCAGAGAAAGGTGAAAAAATGTACTAATACTCTCCACAAGGCGCAAACTGGAAAGTGAGAGCAACCCAAAGATTCTCACCCGGCTGGACGCCCCAACCAACCACCTCCTGGGAACAATAACAACAGTTGAAATCACAAACCTTGCAGGTTCAAATGGGCATGTAAAAGGGAACAATGGCCAGTCAAACCACACCCATTTCTGTATCACTGCCACACAAGACAACGAAGACAAGGGAAAAGCCCAGGGAGGGAACTAAGCAAGCCAAGCTCTCCCTTCACAAGTCCTGACTTGCCTAACAATGAATACAAACCTGAGGACGTAGACCAGTGTCCAACAATTCAAGTGCCCTCAGAAGACCTGGTACTTTACATCATCACCAAATATCACAATAAACTGATGTCTTACCCTTTCTGCTTTTGCAGTTACACAGGCTCTGCACTCCTGGACTCTGGCGCAGATTGAACCCTAGTCAACAGCAGCTTTGCAGATAAGTTCAA
This sequence comes from Entomophthora muscae, assembly GCA_014839935.2. Lineage (NCBI taxonomy): Eukaryota > Fungi > Entomophthoromycota > Entomophthoromycetes > Entomophthorales > Entomophthoraceae > Entomophthora > Entomophthora muscae. The sequence continues at coordinate 139,695 of QTSX02002921.1, read as the reverse complement.
GCTAACCACTAATCCTTTGCGGATTAAAAACATGGTTTTAGCTGATGAATATCACATTGCTTTGAAAAGAGAAACTGCCCCATTCTCCATCATGCTAGAGAACCTACATTAAACCATCCAAGGACCTGTCATTAACTTCCCAAAGTTTGACATTGTACTGGATCTGGACTGGGTGCAAAAAAACAATCCCCACATAGACTGGGCAGCCTTGGTATTGACCATCAAACGTGAGGGCATCAACCACCAGATCTACCCTGAATTGGTAGACCTGCTCCTACACAACCATGTCTTTGTGCTTATCACAGAGACCCTAGACAAAAAGGAAAACCTCAAGGCAATTGAATGGGACTCCTGCCAGTACAAGATCATACACTTCAAGGACCACCAAGATACTGCCACACCTCAGGATTGCAAAATTGTAGCCTGCCATCCAGAAATCTTTAAAGAGGCTCTACCAAGGTTACCCCAGAGAAACACATCCAACACCTCATCCAACTCAAAGGAGCTGTACCCAAAGCACATCCTATGTAACAGGCTGACCCCAAACAAAGACAATGCCCTACGCGCCTACCTCAAGGAAGTGCTTGGAGAAAGGACTTATCTGCCCCTCACAGTCTCCCTTTGGTGCTGCCATTTTCTTTGTAGCAAAGAAAGATGGTACCCTACGCCTAGTCACAGACTACCAAGCCCTAAAAAAAGCTACAATAAAGAATTGTTACCCACTGTCATGAATGACATTTCAATACTTGTATTAAAAACCTGGGAATTGAAACCTGGGTCTCAGGGAAAGCCTTATGTTGACCAGAGTAGACAGGGAACCACCCAACTGCTAGTTGGATCAAGCCCTGGACCACCAGAGATAGATGGCCCCAAACAAGGGGAACATAAACCTTCCAACCTGCCAAGCATCAATACTGGAGGTTTGAAATCAAGATTGGAGACCCTGGAATGGAACCCTGACCCTCCAAAGACTACTTGAGTCATACAAAGTGGACAGGAACCTGCCCACCCGTTAAATTGCAAACCCAAGTTGACGAGTTACTACAAGACCCACCAGTTTCCCAAGGACAATTCCCCAAATGGTCACCAGATTGCTGCCAATCTTGCGCCACCAAAGATCTGGACCTATGCAGAGATTGTAGCTTTCCTTAAGGAGGTTAAAACAAAACCTACTATTAACTATGCCAATGACCACCAGCAGCTGCCAGTTTTCTGTCCAGAAGGGGTATTAAAATTGAACTATTCAGGTGACGTAGTGAACAGTGGCAGTGGAACAAAGCATTTCTACTTCTATTCACCAGAGCAGGCACAACCTGGATCTGTCACCCTCAAGACTCTAAGCTAAGATCCATGCCCTGCCAGTAACTTATATGTAAACCTGAACCCTGCAAAAATTGAAGAAGTAAAAACCCATGGTATAAAAGCCCTGGTGAGTATGGTGATGATAATATCATCATTTCTGATAATAAAGTTTTATGAACCTTTGGTTTGAACAAATCTTATCTTATCTAGTCTTAGTGATTTTCCATCTTAACTCTGGCCAAGTAGACCATCAGGCAATTGCCCCCTCTGGAGAACAACCTGCCAACCCTCCTCAGGCACTATACTGTCTTCCAGGAGCCCCCTTTGGACCTGTGCATTTTACCAAATACCCACCCAACCCTGCCTACATGGAGTACAACTTAGAGACCATCCTCATTGCCAATCCCTTGGCAAGGACTAGAGAAACTGAATACATAGGACGTGAAGAAAAGATGATTGAGGTGCCGCCCTTATTGTTCAAAGGCAAGTACAATTATCTGCCTGCCTACTTTGTTCCTATGACTCCGCCCTTAACCCTGCAACCTGACCGCCCAATGGAGACCCCCACTGCGGCTGAGACTACGTCCACTCAACTGTTTGGAGTACTCTAAATTACTTCAACAGGAATGATAGACACTATGGTGCCCAATTCAGGGCCCTGGTCTTTGCTTGGGCAATATGTTTCCTATATTATCAAGTTAGCACCCATCCTATGGTGGGCATTACCCTCTGGCCCGGCCGTATTCTGACCCAAGCCAACCAATGCCTCTACCTATGCCTGGCTTCTTGACACCCACTACCACTCATTGGCAGCCTCTTTGATGCCTTGGGCAGCGCCACAGTCTTCTCTAAGATTGACCTAATCATAAGCTACAATCAGATCTGTATCAAAGAGGAAGATCTCCCCCAAACGGCCTTTTGCACGAAGTACAGCTCATACAAGTGTGTGGTGCTCAATTTTTGGTATGGCAAACAACCTGTCAACCTTTGTGACCTTCATGAACAAGGTGTTTGCCCCCCACATTGATAAACACACCTTGGTATACCTGGACAACATTATTGTCTATAGCACCTCAGTAGAACAACATCAAAAAGATCTGGAGGAAGTCTTTGCTACCCTGGCACAACACAAGCTGCTAGCCAAGCCCTCTGAATGCCAGTTCTTCCACAAGCAGTTACCCTTCTTGGGACACATAGTCTCAAAAAATGGTATTAAAACCTGTTGTAACTGTGATGTTTTAGCAAAGTTACAAGGGTAAAAATGTTTAGAAACTAGATAATATTTTTTGTTGAGAGATAATGATTATATAGCTAGTGTGGGTCATAGATGACAGGAACATGATTGTGTTGATCACATAGTGGGATGGTGAAAGGGGTGGCTTGATCCTGGTAATGAGTCAAGCGTCAAAACAAGGTATCCATTGTAAGGGATCATAATTTGTTCATGTTGTTGGATTTGGAAATTTGAGTTGACTTCCTAGTCTGGCTCTGAGTGACTGGATAATCTGATTGCAGGTCACAAACCTGCTTACTTGGAACCTTGCTGGCGGGTCAAGCCTGCTGTTTCAACACCCCCTCCAACTGAAGGTCAGCCTCCTCTGGGGGCAAGTTGTCAGAGAGGTTGTCTGAAGCCTAGGTGCCTTACTGGACTAGCTTCTGTTTGGTGGCAGGTAGGACAGTTTTGCGTTGCTTCTGTCTTGCCTTGCAGGGTCTCAGACAATCATGATGGAGAACTTTGTCTTGTTTACGCTTTCCAAGCCCTTGCACAAGGTAAGTGTTATTTTTGGTTATCTTTAGGATGATTGCTGGGCCTACTTTCTCTGGCTGTAATTTACTTTTGTTTATGCTCATGACCCAAACTTTGTTGCCAACCTCATGTCTGTTTTGGATGGAGAAAAATGTCTTTTGCACATGCTTTTCCTCTCTTTCTGATTGATTGCTGTTGTCTTGCATGACCTGGGGATCTGAACAAGGTGGAACCTTGCTTGATATTTCCAGCTTGGGTCCTGATAATGCTTGGATGATATTGGGCTGTGGTTGCCATATACTAACTTGAAGGGGCTTTTCCTGGTGTATCTGTTCACACAAGTCTGGCATACAAACAATGCAGTTGATAGCTGCTTGTACCATTCCTCAGGTCTCCCAGCAGTGAGCTTGGCCAAGGCTTTCACAAGGCTGCCATTTAGCCGCTCCACACGTCCATTGGCCTGAGGATGATAAGGTGTTGTCACTGTGTACTTGACCCCATTCTTGGTGAGGTATACATTGGTGTCTTCAGAGGTCAATTTTTTGCCTTTGTCTGTTATCAGGAGTTTGTGTTTTCTGAATCTGCTGATGATTTCTTTTCCTATAAAGCATCAAATGTCATTGCCTGTATGTGTCTTTACTGCTTGTGCCACTGGCCATTGTGTGGCAAAGTCTATTACAGTAATGATGTCCTTCTTTTTGTTATGTCTCCCTGGCATGGGGCCCACAATGTCTAGGACCCACACCTTGAAGGGTAGTTGCACACAAATAGGTAGTACTGATTTAGGTGGGGTATTGCTCTTTGAAAATTTCTCACATACTTTGCATTGGTCCAAGACTTCCTGAACGTCTCAGTACAGGGTTGGCTACCATGCTTTGTGTTTACAGGATTTGTAGAGGTTGCGGCTTTTTGATACCCTATGTCTCTATGATAACGTAGGATGGTGTTGACCAGCTGATTTGTGGGAACATAAGGGATGGTGGTTCTGTTGGACATTTTTTGATGAAGGGTTCCATACACGTCCGCAAATAAGTGTTTGTTTTTAATGACTGTTTCCTTTGTTATGTCTGTAAAGCCAGGGGGGGAAACCCTTGTCCTTTGTTTGAAGTACCAGGAGAGGCCAGTCTGGGTCTAGCCCATTCTCTCCCCTTGTGGCTCTGACGTATAGGCACAAGAGTGCGTCTGCCATGGTAAGCTCTGGACCAGGCTTGTACTGTATGCGCATATTGAATCTCTCCAGGAGTTCCATCCAGCAGGCCTGACAGCAGGACAGATTTTCTTGGGTTTTGAAGTATATAAGCAACTTGTGATCAGTCAATGCTGTGAACTCCTCCTGTTGTTCTAGATAGCAACACCATTTGACTAGTCAGTGCAAAATTGCTAACAATTCCTTGTTGTGTATAGGGTATTGGCACTTGCTGTCTGTCAGTTTGCGTGACACATAGGCTACAGGAAGAAAGTCACCATCATTGTTTTTAATTTGTTTTACTCCCCCAATGGATGCATCTAAGGCGTCATTTTCCATTTGGTATTCCCCATCATGTTTGGAATACTGTAGGATAGGTGCTGTTGTGAGTTTCTCTTTGAGACTTTTAAAGCAGAGGTCTTGTTGGGGGTCCATATAAACTTGGATTTGGCGCCAGTTATGGCGGACAGGGGTGCAGTCAGAACGCCGCAGTCAGGTATAAAACAACATACATAGGTAATCATTCCTAAGAATGTGCGGAGTTCTGACTTGTCTTTGGGCGGCGTCATTTTGCAGATGGCCTGGATTTTCTGACTGCCGGATTTAATACCATCTTTTGAGGCTATGTGGTCTAGGAAGGGCAGCTGCTCTCAAAAGAACTGGCATTTGGAGGGCTTGGCTAGCAGCTTGTGTTGCACCAAGGTAGCAAAGACTGCCTCTAAGTCCTTGTGATGCTTCTCTACCAAGGGGCTATAGACAATAATGTTGTCTAGGTAGGCTAAGGTGTGCTTGTCTATGTGAGGTGCAAACACCTTGTTCATGAAGGTCACAAAAGTTGACAGGGCTTTTGTCATGCCAAAATTGAGCACCACAAATTCATATGAGCCATATTTAGTGTGGAAGGCTGTTTTGGGAATATCTTCCTCTTTGATACAGATTTGGTCGTAGCCTGCAGTTAAGTAAATCTTGGATAAGACTGTGGCGCCACCCAAGGCATCAAAGAGGTCGTCAATGAGTGGCAGTGGGTAGCAATTATTAATGGTAACTTTGTTTAGGGCTCAATAATCTGTGACTAGTTTAAGAGTCCCGTATTTCTTTGCCATTAAGAATACAGCAGCACCAAAAGGAGACTGTGAGGGGCAGATGAGGCCTTTCTCTGATGCCTCTTTGAGGTAAGCACATAATGTGTCATCCTCATTTGGGATAAGTTGGTAGATAGGCCACACCTTGGGTATGGCTCTCTTAAGCTGGATGGAGTGCTGTATGTGTTTTTCTGGTGGCAAACCTGGTAGAGACTCTTTGAATATTTCTGGATGGCAGGCTACAATTTTGTAATCCTGAGGAGTAGTGGTATCCTGGGGTCTTTGAAGTGTATGATCTTTTACTGGCAAGAGTCCCATTCAATTGCCTTGAGGTTCTCCTTTTTGTCCAGGGTCTCTGTGATGCGCACAAAGACGTGGTTGCGTAAGAGCTGGTCTACCAAGTCAGGGTAGATCTGGTGGTTGTTGCCCTCACGTTTGATGGTCAATACCAAGGTTGCCTAGTCTACGTGGGGATTGCTTTTTTGCAGCCAGTCCAGACCCAGTACAATGTCAAACTTGGGAAATTCAATGACAGTTCCTTGGATGGTGGAATGCAGATTCTCTAGCATGTCATAGAATGGGGCAGTTTCCCTTGTCACAGCAATGTAATGTTCATCAGCTAAAACCACGTTTTTAATCCACAAAGGATTAGTGGCTAGCTTGAACTTATCTACAAAGCTGCTGTTGACTAGGGTTTGGTCTGCGCCCAAGTCCAGGAGTGCTGAGCCTGTGTAACTGCAAAAGCAGAAAGGGTAAGACATCAGTTTATTGGGGTGTCTGGCAATGATATAAAGTACCAGGTCTTCTGAGGGCACTTGGATTGTTGGACACTGGTCTACGTCCTTGGGTTGATATTCATCATTGGACAAGTCAGGAGTTGTGCAGGGAGAGCTTGGCTTGCTTAATGCTCTCTCCAGGCTTTTCCCTTGTATTGGTTGCCTTGTGTAGTTATGATACAAAAATGGGTACAGTTTGACTGACTGTTGTTCCCGTTCCTGTGTTCATTGGCGCCCACAGGTTTATGGTTTGCATTGCTCACATTGTTCCCAGGGGGTGGTTGACTCAAACACCCGGCTGAGTGAGAGTCTTTGGGTCTCTCCCTTTTTCCAGTTTGCACCTTATGGAGAGCGTTGGACGTTTGTGCTCACTTCTCTGCCTTGCGGTACAAATTTTGCAGGTTGATTACTTGGTCCAGGTTTACATGTCTCATTACGTGCAACTTGAGAGAATTGTAGTACATATGATGAGTAGCTGGAGTGTCAAAGGCCATATTCAAGGAGGAACTTAGTCAGAGCTCCTTGTAGGTACAGGTGAGCTCCTTCATGCTGCCAGTCTGGGTTAGATTCTTTAATTGGCGTATGATTGTAAGTGTGGTGTCTTTTATCACAAATCTTGCCAAGAAATCTTGTTTGAAGATGTTCCAGTCCTTCTCTGTGTGCTCTTCATGCCACTTGTTGCACCAAGTGCTGGAATGTGAGTCAGTAAGATGGAGATCTCTGCAATCCAGAATTGTTGAAGGCATTCTATTTGGGCCAGTTTTCTTTGGGAAGATTGGATCCATGCAGCAGCGTTATCATTGTTGGCCCCAGCAAAGGATTCCAGTGCCGCGCTTCAGAGTCTCTGGGCTACGTAGGCTGGCATAGCGTTTTTTTCAGTTGCTTGAGGTATAGCAGAGGGAGCCTGAAAGAACCCTTGGGTGGACAGGGCATTGAACACAGGGAGTGGAATCACAATGTTCTGGTAGAGGACAAAAGCATCAGGTATCTTGGCAACTGGTGCATACAGTGTCCAGTCTACCAGGAGGCCAGACATGATTCTATTGAGGATTTTTCAGCTGCAGCAAGTACAACCAAAAGGTGGAATTTTTCAAGATAAGTTAGGGTGGAGAACCTACCTGTGCTATCAATGTTGTAATTGTGCTGTTTTAGCAAAGTTACAAGGGTAAAAATGTTTAGAAACTAGATAATATTTTTTGTTGAGAGATAATGATTATATAGCTAGTGTGGGTCATAGATGACAGGAACATGATTATGTTAATCACACAGTGGGATGGTGAAGGGGATGGCTTGATCCTGGTCATGAGTCAAGCGCCAAAACAAGGTATCCATTGTAAGGGATCATAATTTGTTCATGTTGTTGGATTTGGAAATTTGAGTTGACTTCCTAGTCTGGCTCTGAGTGACTGGATAATCTGATTGCAGGTCACAAACCTGCTTACTTGGAACCTTGCTGGCAGTTTGAGCCTGCTGTTTTAACAACCTGGTAACCAGAAAATTCAAGCCATCTGTGAAATCCCACCTCCCAAAGACAAGTCAAAACTCCGCACATTCTTAGGGATGGTTGTCTATGTACAACAGTTCATACCTGACTGTGGCGTCCTGACTGCACCCCTATCTGTCATAACTGGAATCAAATATAAGTTTGTATGGACCCCCAATGTGACCTTTGTTTCAGACAACTTAAGGAGAAGCATACAACAGCACCCATTCTCCAATACCCCAAACATGATGGGGAATATCAGATGGAAACACACGCCTCAGATGCATCCATTGGGGGTACTACAAAACAAAAACAATGATGGTGACTTCCTGCTTGTAGCCTACAAATCACGCAAACTGACAGACAGCAAGTGCCAATACCCTATACACAACAAGGAGTTGCTGGCAATTGTACACTGTCTGGTCAAATGGCGTTGCTACCTAGAACAACAGGAGAAGTTCACAGCATTGAATGATCACAAGTTGCTTATATACTTCAAAACCCAAGAAAAACTATCATGCCATCAGCCCGCTGGATAGAACTCCTAGAGAGGTTTAATATGCTCATACAGTACAAGCCTGGTCCAGAACTTGCCATGACAGACGCACTCTTGTGCCTATACGTCAGAGCCACAAGAAGCAAGAACAGGCTCAACCCAGACTAGCTTCTCCTGGTGCTCCAAACAAAGGACAAAGGCTTCCACCCTGGCATCAAATACATAACAAAGGGAATAGTTATTAATAAAAAGCACTTATTTGCAGACATATTGGAACTTTACATCAGAAAATCACTGACAGGATCACCATCCCTTCTATTCCTACACATCAGCAAGTTAACATAATCCTACAGTACCACAGAGACCTAGGGCACACAAAGAGCTGCAACCTCTATGAATTCCTCAAACACAAAAAATGGTGATCAACTCTGTACCGGGACATCCAGGAAGTCTTGGAACAATGCAAAGTATGTGAGAAATTTGCAAAGAGCAATACCCCATCTAAATCAGTACAACCTATTTGTGCGCAACCATCCTTCAAGATGTGGGCCCTAGACATTGTGGGACCCATGTCAGAGAGACATAACAAAAAGAAGCACATCATTACTATAATAGACTTTGCCACACAATGGCCAGTGGCACAAGCAGTAAAGACACATACAGGCAATGACATTTGATGCTTTATAGGAAAAGAAATCATCAGCAGATTCAGAAAACACAAACTCCTGATAACAGACAAAGGCAAAAAATTGACCTTTGAAGACACCAATGTATACCTCACCAAGAATGGGGTCAAGCACACAGTGACAACACCTTATCATCCTCAGGCCAATGGACGTGTGGAGCAGCTAAATGGCAGCCTTGTGCAAGCCTTGGCCAAGCTCACTGCTGGGAGACCTGAGGAATGATACAAGCAGCTATCAACTGCATTGTTTGTATGCCAGACTTGTGTGAACAGATACACCAGGAAAAGCACCTTTGAGTTAGTATATAGCACACAGCCAATATCATCCAAGTGCTATTGGGACCTAATCTGGAAATGCCAAGCAAAGTTCCACCCTGCTCAGATCCCCAGGTCATGCAAGCCAACAGCAATCAATCAGAAAGAGAAAACAATCATCTACAAAAGACCTTTGTCCCTATCCAAGACAGGCATGAGGTCGGGGACAAAGTCTGGGTCAGGAATACTGACAAAATTCAACAACAGCCAGAAAAGGTGGGTCCTGCCATTATCTTAAAGGTAAAAAAACCAACACTTACCTCATGCAAGGGTTTGGAAAGTGTAAAAAAGACAAAGTTCTCCATCATGATTGCCTGAGACCCTGCAAGGTAAGACAGAAGCAACGCAAAACTGTCCTACCTGCCACCAAACAGCAGCTAGTACAGTATGGCGCCCAGGCTCCTGACAACCTCCCTGAAAACTTGCCCCCAGAGGAGGTTGACCTTCAGCCAGGAGGGGGTGTCAAAACAGCAGGCTTGATCTGCCAGCAAGGTTCCAACCAAGGGGATTTGTGACCCACAATCTAATTTCCTAGTGACCTGTTACCAAGCTAGGAAGTCAACTCAAATTACCAAATCCATCAACATGAACAAATGATGATCCTCTACAGTGGACACCTTGTTTTGGCGCTTGACTCATTACCAGGATCAAGCCACCCCTTTCACCATCCCACTGTGTGATCAACACAATCATGTTCCTGTTATCCATTAATTCACAATGACTATATAATTAATATCTCTCAATAAAGAATATTATCTAGTTTCCAAATATTTTCCCCCTTGTAACTCTTCTAAAAAAGCACAGTTATGACAATATCACACCTGTTCTACGGCAGGCCACCCAGGGAAAAATAAAACAGTGTAACTAATTCACCAACAGTTTTCTTGGAAAGGTTTGGCGGTGCAGGTAGAGGCTTTTGTTTGAGACTACCTGGTATGTGTTTGGTCTAAAGCAAACAGGAACAATACTACAGGTTTACTGGTTCCACTGCAGCTTGCTGCATTGCCCTGTTTGTTGTGTTGGTGGATTTCATTGGAGAACTTCCAAATTCTGATGGGTTTAATGCAATCATGGTAGTGGTTGATTTTTTCACAAAAATGGAACACTTTGTTCCCTGCTCAACCACAATTACTTTGGTGGAGACAGCTAGGCTGTTTGTGAATAGAATTTTCTCCCTGTATGGCATCCCAATGGAGATTGTGAGTCATTGCGGGCCCTAACTCATTGCTCAGTTATGGGAAGCATTTACTGGAATTCTAGGTATCAAATTGTGACATTCCTTGGCTTTCCACCCCCAATCTGATGGACAAACAGAGAGGGTAAACCAAAGTTTGGAGTTCTACTTGCACTGCTACACTAATGTGCAATGAGACAACTGGTGTGCTAACCTACCCATGATAGAGTTCACATATAATAATGCCCCACACACGTCAACTCAGGTTTTGCCATTCTATGCCAATGTAGGTTAAATTCCCTCATTCAACATGGGTTTTTTCTTGGTTAATAAAGTAGAAGTTGCAACTGATCAAGCTGCTGCATTAAAGCAGGTCCATCAGGAACTTCAGGTTACTCTTGCCACTGCTGTGACAACTTACAAGGAATATGAAGATTGCAAGCGCCAGGAAGATCCAACCTATTGGCCAGGTGATCTGGTCATGGTGGATGCCCAGAATATGAAACTGAAAAGCCTCTTGCCGCTAATTAGGTCCCAAGCAAGTTGGTTCCTTCAATGTTGAACAATGAATTGGTTCTTCTGCATATTGACTAGATTTACCCCCAGCTTTTAAGATTTTACACACCTTCCACAAATGCTTACTTACTCCTTTTAAGGGTACTGAGATCCCTTCTTCCCAACCCATTATTGTTGAAGGAGAGCCTGAGTATGAGTTAAATTGTATTTTGGCTTCCTGTAAGAATTGATACTGTCTGGAATATTTGATGTTGTGGAAGGGTTATCCTGATTCTGAAAACTCATGGATTCCCCACTATGATTGCTCCAATTCCCCAGATTCTATTAAAGAGTTCTACAATCACAACCCAACCACCATTGGTCACCCTGAGCTTACCTTAGCTGCAATGGAACTTCCTCCTGCCCACAAAAACTTCTCCTTGTCCCATCTTCCGGATGGTGGTATTGTGCCCCAGGTTAAAGCAGAGGGTAATGCCACAGTAAGCTAAATAATGCTGGGGATTATTTGGCCAAGTAGGAAAGCACAGAAAGCCCAAAAACCTTTAATAAAACTGACTTATTTGACAAATTTGAATCAAATGGTTGATTGGAAATGGTTTACAGCTGCTCCAGTTTGCCAGTCAAATCCAATTCCCCACGTAAGTTAACGTTGATAAACTGACGTAATTTAAGGGTCACCAGATATAAACTTGTTAATTAGCATGGTCATCAGAAGTTGGTCACTCAAGGTTTCTTTGCAAACTGGACTAAATACTCACTTGACAATTTGGAAGGAATAGGAGCTCAGGATCCAGGTGGTATTGCTTAGTCAATTTTTGATATATATTGAATAATTTTCACTGTTTCAACTCTAAGAGTTGAGTCCTCCCAAACTTTTACTCAATAAAAATCAAATATCTCTTGGTCTAACTTTACTTCTAAAAATGCATCCTGTAGTTGGATTGTTACGCTATATCCCTTACAACTTGATTTTCAGCCAGATCATTAATGGAAGATGGGCCCTGCTGTTGGAACTTTGTTGTTGGAACCGCCCAATGTTAATTCCATGCCTGCCAATCTTGAAGTTGTTCCAACTAACTTAGAAGATGAAAATCTGGCTGTATCTCAATGTCCTGAATTTTATTCTGAAGACACTCTGATGTTTTCACAGGCTATTTATCTTGGGCTACTTTGGTTAGGATTAATTATTTTACTTAATCCTAGTATCTCATTTGGAAAATTTTACAAAACAGTATCTGAAGCTGGGTTGGTGGTTAATCATTAACTCCTTGTGGATTTAGGTGGTGATTCTCCACCACTTGGAGACATCTTCTTACTATCCTGCAATTTCTGCCACAGTTTGCCCTTCATGCACAGGCAGCTGCTAATCTAGATTGTGTATCAACACTAGCATCCAGAATTGGCCAAGTGAGCCATGGGGTCACCCAGAGAACCCAGAATCCAGAAAAAGCCAATCAGATGGCACTGTCTGGTTCCCAAGACAGGCATACCCCACCTCCAGCCAATCAGCCTGCAAGACGCAGAAGAAAGCTTATTACTCCAGAGATTGTTCTTGAAATGGTCAAAAAAATAAGAGATGCTTATGTCCCTTGGGGAAATTGCGGCTGCAATGGGTTTTGCAAAGTCCACTGTGGCTGCAACCCTGCAAGCCCACACCAACTGTGGCCCCCCTCCCAAGAAGACCCCAACTGGTGCCCATACTTTAACTGAAGGTGAAAAAACCTAACCTCTCATGATGGCTATCATGGAGCGTGACCTGCAGATGCCCCTGGTCCAGGTACGTCACCAACAAGGACTCCACGTCATTTTCACAAAAAAGAGAACAGTGAATTTGTGGATGCACAGAGCTGTGGTTGCTGCAAGAATCTTGTCCAATCAGGTTCTCAGTGGTCTTAGTTTGGTGGTTTCTGATCTGTACAATTCAACCATTTTTAATTTTATAAAAGGGAGGGCAATGATGACACACAATGAAGTCATCTTCTTGTTGTATGCCAAGATTTTTGCAAGTATCTAAGATTATGGAGAAAAGTGTATCCAATCCAACGTCTACAAGTGTGGCCCAATCTTGTATTGTTTTGTTGGGGTTTTGTTGGCTTTTCCCCATTGGGTGTCAATTATTACTTGGATATATCAAACACCGCAGATGGGTATACCTACCAGAGGGAGCTCAAGACATGCTGGAGGAGTGAGCTACCCAACAAGCTGTGCACACAGTTGTACTTAGTGCAGAGATGAAGCAGCAGGAATGGAAAACCAAAGAAATCAGGGCTGCGGGGCATACCTGTTGGTCCTACACCACCAACCACGCTGACATGAATCTTGCAGATGTATGTCTTTACAATTTTGGTTTAGCTCTCAGGCGCTCAAAGTCTGCCACCTACAATGAACTGTGCTCCCAAATTGAGAAGGGGTATGAGCTTTTCCCTTCCATATTTGTCCAGGACTTATTAGATCTCATCATCTTCTATACAAGTGATATTGATAAGTCCAGAAAGGACTCCCGCCTTTCCCCACGCTCATCCATTTGTTTTGTCAAGCCCTCATATGTGATAGAAGAAGAATTTGAGCAATTGAAGCAATCAGCTCTTGCTGCCCCTTCCCAGTCAACAAACCCTGCCTCCCTAACCCCCATCAAGATCAAGCCACCTGCCTTCCAACCCTGACTCCCAAACCACCACCCATTCCCTCCTCACTATCTCTGATGTTGTCCCTTTCACAGGCGCAGATGATGGCAACATGCATTCCACCCATTTCCTCTCCTTCTTGTCCTTTGGTGAGTAAAATAAAACTTTTCTTTGTGACAACTTATTAAAGCTGATATTAAATCTTCCAATTCATAATTAATAATACTTTTTTACATTATTTTCATTCCCCATAATTAATACAATGTTGTACATTTGATGTGATAACATATGATTTTTTGCATGAATATTTTTCATTATTAATAACAAATTAAGCACCACAAATGTAAATGTTATATTAAAATATTGCAGGTATGCGTTAAATCATGATATTTAGATATTATGTTCATAGCTCAATGCATTCTGTATAATAAAATTCATTGTAAATGAGGCCTTTTTCATTGTAATTTATATAAATGGACTGTGTTTATATTAGGGTGCCATTAACACTTAGTACAAATATTGATACATAGTGTATTTTACAGCTGGTATATTTGCCTATTGATAAAAATTCTGTAGAATTTTTAGTTGGATTTTGTGGGGTAATAATAATATAATGGATCAATAAATTACTGTTTATGACCATTAATTGGCTGATTTTCTTTGCTGTGGCAATTGTGCATTTTCTGATATTTACACACTGGTGTCCAATTGGTTGGTTTCACATCCAATCATACAGACAATAGAAAATGTGGTTGCTACCCTGAGACCAAATGTGGTTGGGGTGGCAACCACATTTCCTATTGCCTGTGTGATTGGATGTGAAAACAACCAATTGGACACCAGTGTGTAAATATCAGAAAATGAACAATTACCACAGCAAAGGAAATAAGCCAATTAATGGTCATAAACAGTGATTTATTGATCCATTATATTATTATTACCCCACAAAATCCAACTAAAAATTCTACAGAATTTTTATCAATAGGCAAATATACCAGCTGTAAATTACACTATGTATCAATATTTGTACTAAGTGTTAATGGCACCCTTGTATAAACACAGTCCATTTATATAAATTACAATGAAAAAGGCCTCATTTACAATAAATTTTATTATAAAGAATGCATTGAGCTATGCACATAATATCTAAATATCAGGATTTAACGCATACCTACAATATTCCAATATAACATTTACATTTGTGGTGCTTAATTTATTATTGATAATGAAAATATTCATGTGTTGATGGTAGTACTATAAAAACCAGTTTTTTGATGTAATTCAACCAAAATGTCAAATATCTAAAACTTGATAAATGAATTAGAAGCACACCTGCAAAAGGTTTTAAAATAGAAAAAATATCAGGGAGCTACTAATAGGAAAGCTGGGCAATGGAGGCCAACCACTAATCCAGTCAAAAGAAGATGCTCTGAATAAACCGGGAAATATTATAGATGAAAAGAACAAAGAAGCGTTACTTAATATACAGGGAACAATTTTATCAAGTCTGAAGCTCAATGGTGCAGCCTAAAATTTGTGGGAGTTCTGGAAAGGGGCCAAAGAAGACAATAATAAAATCAAGCTGATTGAAGGAAATGAAATTTCAAAGGAAATCAACAAAAAATGAAGAGGAAACTGATCAAATGGAAACAGATGAAAATGAAGCACAATCAAGAAGCAGAAGAGCTACAATAAAAAATAAGCAATGAAAATGTATCAAATGAAAATCAAGAGGAAGAACAAGTAGCACAGAAAATAAGGAAGATAAGACCCAGGAAATCAAATGAAGAGCATCCAACACTCATGAAGTTTGCTGAAGGGGCATGCTGGTGGTTGAGGAGGTTTCAGGGGAAACAATCAGTAAGCTTTTATGTTTTACTTATATTTAATTTAGTTATAACAAGGAATGGGGACAAGGTTGCTGAAGTGGCAGTCTTTAAGCCCAGTTAGTTTTACAGGGGTTACCAATCATTGGTAGCCCCTGTAAAACAAATAAATCAAAATGAAATAAGTAAAATTATTCAAATGAGCATGAATCAATATGAAAATAGGGAAGCAAAAAACAAGGAATATTTACCAGCCACAGGGTGCTTGATGTTGGTTGGGGAAGCATATGAAATAATAGCAAATATCAATTTCAAAGAGATGAATGAAATTTGAGGGGATAACAAGATGAATTTTGATGAATATATTTATGAAAGTATTCAAAGATTTCCCTTTTCAAACATAAATGAATATGAAAAAAATCTGAAAAACAGACTTTGAAATAGGACCAGAATATCTCAAAACTGAAATTTTTAATGAAGTATTTAAGGCATTGCATAATAAAGTCAGGGACACAGTCCATGTGAATAATTTCAAGCCTTTATTTATATTGTTTGCTGAGGCATGGGGGCAGATACAAGCTGGGCGCCCCCAGAACCATCTTTAAGTTCAGCAAACGTCCTACATCAAAAGATTAATTCAAATATATAAAAAATTATGCATGTTTCAGAAAAATATACCTCTCAAAGGATTCACATTGCAACATACCTAGGAATTCTATTACACACATATTAAAAAAATGTTAAAAGTTGGAGGACATACCAATTCAAATAGACATATGCCAATTAGTACTAGAACAACAGAAGACATCACAGGGGTACAGGACAGTTGAGCACGCCCTGTACAACTCCTTTGCACTGGCATTGCTTTTTGGGTATTATACGCCTCCCAAAAAGAACCTACTAATCAATTTTCTTACATGATTGCCTTTTTTAAGCACTCAGTAACCACCAGGGTGCTGAGCGCCACCCCTGTTGCAATTGCATCCAGAGTTGTCCACCACATGCAGAAGAGTATGTGGTCCCAATTAGACACATTAGCAGAAAATTTAATTTTGGGGTATAATACCCAGGAATAATTTCATTCCCCTTTGCAATTAGCATCCCCTTAATAAATAATCTTCTCTTGCAATTTATCTTTTATTTTTATTTTTATGTTTAGTTTTATTTTAAATTTAAATTTCAATATTTAATTTTGACTATTTAAATTATAAAAGTAACAGATGTAAATATATTATAATACAGTAGTTATAGTAAGCAAACACATGAAATAATAAAATATGATTTAAAAATTTGTTTATTTAGTTGCTTGTCAAGTATGGGTTAATATATTCCATAGTTAAACAACCAGAGCTCTATTTATCCATATTGAACTACCAAATTACTTATGTTTTAATTGAGTGATTGTTTGGAACTTGAATTTCTTTTCCCTTGTAATATGATTTGATAAATAGATCTGCTATGCTTAACCCACGTCATAAGTATAGTAGTTTTAAAATCTATGGTGACAACAAAATGAACTCAGATTTAAACAAAATGAACTCAGATTTAAACAAAATGAATTCAGTTTTAAGCAAAATTGAAATGAGCCCAAATCTATTGTAAATCAATATAAATTTGTTTATTTTTAATTTTGTTTAAGTCTGAGTTCATTTCATTTAAATCTGGATTGTTTTTGCTTGTTGCCATAGCTTTTAAAACTACTGTACTAATTAGTTTGATATACATGAAAATCATTGGTTTTTGTGTCATGTGGCTATAGTGGCACTGAAATAATAAGGACCAGGTGATCCTCACAAGGTCAAATCTGTGGATTTTTATTAAAAGTCCATGGTACTAAAAAAGGTTCACAATTATTCAAATAAAATTAATTTATTTCTATCTTTTTTTATTTATTTTATTTGTTAGCTCTACAGTCAATACACTATTTTGTGCATTATAATAAAAATACGTGTCTCTATATCTAGTATAATTAATTTTATTTATCTTTTATACAAATTATTATATATCTGTAATACAATCAATTGTCAGGTCATTATATATAAATAATAATTTTTGAGTCCTAATAAAAACAAAATAAATAAAAATAAAAACAAATAAAATCTGGAGCACCCATTTATCTGATTGGCTTGGAGTTGAGGGCTTTGGGAAGGAAGGATTCTGGGTGCTTGTAAAAAGCTGCCACCACATCAGGTGGCATTGTGAATTGACTGACCTTGAGGATATTAAAGAGATCTTTGGTGTCCTGTGAGAGCCACACTTTATCCTTATTCTTGATCCACCTGAGTTCTCCTCAAATGGGTTGAGGAATGAAGAATATGGGGGGAGGAAGAGGAGTCTCATTGGGCAGTCTGCCAGGCAGTGGCTGGAGGAATGGCTATTTTTATCAATTGGTGGGAGCTCTGATACAGCCAAATCCACCTTGTGGAGCCTAAAATTATCCAACACAACAATGTTAGTTGTGCCTTGGTAATTAATTCAAAGGTACTCCTTGATAGTTCAGAGAAAATCAAGGAATGTCCTGCTATTATGGGAACCCTTGATCATCTGATATTGATCCAACCCGCAGGGACCAAGAAGCACAACCATTGAATAGGTCTGGGAATGGATAGTTGCATGGTGTGCTACACCATCCTTGGACCTATTCTCAACTCACCCATGCCTAGACCTGAGTG